>CANXYI011988636.1:0-11307 GCA_948208565.1 Hura crepitans
ATTTACCCATATATATAATATCATAACTCAGTCCGTGCTTCCTTTCATTTCCTAATCTCATACATATAAATATATACATATATATAATACTATGTAATTACATATCTAACATACATGTTTCCATGTTGACCATAAGGTCCAAATATAGTTCTTTTTTGAGATCATTCTAAATTCTATGTCACTTATGAGCATTCCATTTTCATACATATAATTTCAAGTCATTATGTCCCAATTATATAAATTTTAGCATCATTAATTTAATATAATCATGGCACTTTCACTTAGTTTCTTCATTAAATACAAATGTAAATTTCACTGTATTATCAACACTATCAAAGTTATTAGATAAATGATTAATCAAATTATATTATAATCCTAACTTATCTTAAAACCTTTGAAATAAGTCTTGTCACAATGTAGCAGGTAACTTATCTCTTTTAATGCTAAAAATACAAATATCTCAAGGCATAAGAAAACAATATATTAGACTATATTTTTTAGGAAGGATAAATGAGGAAATTATGAATTTATAGGTGTAAATTTACTTGGCAATCTTTCATTGCATAATCATATTTAACCTATGGTACAAATATCTATTTTTAAACAACAATGTCCATAACAAATAATCTTCTGGACTATTATCTAATTCTAAATCCATAGGAATTTACATTCAAATACACAATCTTAATAATATATAAATCACAATACATATGACTTTATTAGATTAACTTTCTTTCTAACGCTTACAAGAAAACAAGAAAGGTAATAGCTTAATACTTTTCTCATTCTATTGTTTGATTTTAAGTAAAAGCAAGAATTCAAAAACTTTAAAATTTCTAAAATCATTTAATGGAATATAAATCTAGTTTGAACCATTATCAAGAAGCATTGAAAAACCTTGAGCACTTATCTCTTACTTACTTTAACACTTTATCTCTATGACTGGCCTTGGGAACCTTTTATTACCCTATAAATTCGTTCAAGCAATCACTATTGTTCATTTTGTAGCACTTAGCTACATAAAATTCAACCCCAGTTCTACCTATTTAAGCCTTGCTAACCTCACTCTAGATATAGTTCTAACCAAACATAGCATTATATTGTTAATTATCAAGTATATTACCGTCTTTTTTAAACATTCCTTTCATGCAACCTAACTAACATCACCAATTCTACACAAAGAAATTATATAGATTGTTACTGTTATCCTTACAATCGTAGATTCACAACATTACCTCCCTATTTCCATAACATCAACAAATAATTATTCTCACTATTGTATCTTTACCTCATATAGTCAAAATTAATTCAAAGAGTTAAGAAATCAACTTAATAATATAGAATTCAATTTAACCCAAAATTGGTTGGAAACACAATTCCCATTATTGTTTGGTTCTTATAAAGTCATCCCTTTATTCTTATCAAATCTCAATAAGAATCATGATTTCCATCAATTTTAATTAACAAGGGTGCAATAAGAATGGAAGCTTATATCTTGGTAGGAAAGTTCATATCTTACTACTGTAAAATGCCTTTGATGAATGCAAAAGGGATAAAAACCACTCTATAAACTTTGATAACGTATCTATGATTAAGCTTAACAATAAACTTAAACCTTTTATTACTATCCAAATCAAGCAATATGTGACACCCCTCACCTGACTCGATGGTTGGATCTAAATGAGAGATGGCACATTATGACACCTCCTACCTGAACCATTGCTAGTCTGAATAAAAGATGACACGTTAACAAATTTTACCTAATTGTGTCATTATCTTCTTAAAACCCCATTATACATGTTTACATCATAAACATCCTAGGCCTATGTGTAATTTAAACTAGTATTATCAATACCAACATATAAGATATTATTGTTTCATCTAAACAAAAATTCAAAAGCATAATGGCTGCTCAGAATCATGTCCCAAAATAGCCTATAGGAATTAACACTTTTATAATATTCCCAAACACAAACTTAATTAACTAGGTCCTTCTAAGGCTTTAATATCATTAACCAGCACATACTGAGAGCAGTTAGGTCACAATCACAACATGTATCACAATCACTATGTTACAATATATCAAACACACATCACATACCGATTCCATGCCATTATTACCTATTTATTTCATTAACATGAATAGTGTATTTCAATAAACTATATATATACATGATTACACAAGACCTATACCCTGTTTATATATATATGAATGCTAATTAGTCCTAATTACACCATACTAAAATGTATAAAAATATACCAAGATAAAAGGTTATCCATAGCACACTATTATTTTAAGGCTAAATCGAAGCTAGATAAATCTATGACCTATGCATCAAAGAAACACGATACACTAAGCATAAAGCTTAGTGCTGCATTCGATAAAATATACTCATGCACATATACATCTATGGCAAACATGAATTTCAAAAATGGAAATGTCATATAAAATTCATATATTTATCCTTACTTTTATTATTACTATTTATGCATTTTATGTAATGCCTGATAAACTCTAAAATATGAATAGTGATTATCAATAAGTGTACAATACTCGTTAAAGTTTAGAGCAAAAACCTCTGTGGTGACTGGGATTTTTTTATTATTTAAAAATAGGCACTGAGGATAAGTTGAGGTTAAAACTTAGAGATAAAATAAGGTCATTTAGACAATTAACAAATGATATGAAGTAGAGGGTGAATAGTGTCCACTCGAGGAATGTGAATAGTGCTTTTTAAGGGCTAAAGTTGAGACAAGTGAATAGAATAAAAGTAAATATTATAAAATAATTTTGGGTTAAATTTGGAAGGGAACTAGAGTTATTAAGGATGTTAAAAATGTAAGGAAAGTTTTCACAACAGTGTCCCATAAATAGGAACTCAGTGAAAGCTAAATGGAAAATTTTTTGAATTTGGTTAGAAAATTTTGAAAATAGCATAACTTAATGGTAAAAAATTCTAACTAAGTTAATGGTATAGGATTCAAAATTTTCTGAGGTTAAGAAGCTGATTAATGGAATTAATTTAGGACGTAATAACTTAATTTAAATAGATGCCCTTGAAATTAAATTCTAATTTTCTCAAGACACACATATTATATATTTATCTAATTAATGGCTTAATTTGGGAATTAAAATGACATACCGAACATATAGAATTATTTTTTAAAGAGAGGAAAGTTAGGAATTTATAATAACCCTTGGATGGAATACTTTTCATTCATCTCTTTGTTACTCCTTAAGTATAAAAGGGAATTTTGTTTGAATTAAAGTCATTTCTTCCTTCTCTTTCTTTCCTTTGATAGATAGTAAACACCCATGGCTTCTCCCTTTTTTTCTACATTTTAAGCTTAACAACCAAGCCTTATTCCACTAAATTTTTATATAAAATCTACCTCTACTCCCTCTTAATCATCCTTCAAATGAGAGAAAGACAAAAGCATAGTTAGAATTGAAGAGTTCAAGGGTTTATGAATAGTGCCATTATAAGGTAAAAGTCATTATTTTTATGATTTATTATTTTTGCTAGGTAGTTTTAGCTATCAATAAGATACTTCTAAAGCTAAATTGAATTTTAGAGCTTTGTTTGTTTTAATAAGAGTTTTCTAAAGTTCAAATGTGTATGTTTTTTAAAAATTGGTGAAGGCTTGATGGAATTGATGATATAATGGTTTGGGGAGGCTAAATTAAAGCTAAGAGACTTCTACTAAGTGTGTCCATCGAAATATATGAATAACTTGTTAATTTGAATAGTTAAAGTGTGTATGTTGATGTATTATGTAGTGAATTATTGTACATAAGTATGGGAATAACAAGTTAGTTGATATATGTAACTTAAATGGATGTTAGAAAGGTGCTTATAGTATGATTTTGATGAAAAGAATTATCCAAGGTGAATGTGACCTTATGGCCAAAATGGTCAAGTTATGTGCATGTGATCCTAGAATATGTTACACCTAGTATAAGGCATGTACTAATTAAAGTTGGTGTTGAACACATTGACAAATGGTGAAGACATAAGTTTAGGTATATGTGTGTGTTGTATATATGGCATGTCTATGATGAGATATGATAGTTTTGGTAATTAATGCCCTATGGCCGAAAGGTGTGGTGCATGTGTACTTGTGTCTTAGTTGTGTTACATTTAGAGCAATGCATGAAATGGTTGAGATAAAGAATTAATGAATAGATTAATGACGTTTCTTTAAGTGAAATAATGTGTAGGTAGTGTATATGATGTAGCTATATAATGATAAAGATGGTTTAGTGCTTAAGTAAAACCTAAACCATGTTAAGTGTATGGTTAAGAGAGGTTGGGAAGAAAGGAAATTAAGGATAAAGGGATATAGGCCAAGGGTGGTCATGGACAAATGGCATGACTAGAATATATGGGTGTGAACATGTAATGTTAGGCTTCATTTGGGTATAAATGATATTAATCACATATTTTAAATATGGTTAAAAGAAATAGTTTTATGGAAAAACTGTTTAAGAGAGTATTGACTCTTATAGCCAAAGTATATGCATGAGAAAGTGAATGAAACTTAAAGATAATTAAATAACCCTTTAAGTTACATAGGTAAGTTAGTTTGTATAGATATACAATGAACTCCATGTAGTTAATTATTTTAAAGTGTGTGTATGTTTATGGTCTTATGATGGGAGCATAAGTATGGGTATATAAAAGAAGTAAAAACATGGGTAATATAATTGGCACAAAATTAGCATGGATGAATTATTAAATAGGTATAAATTGAGATACATGTAAGTGAGGGTTTAATGGTAGAATGGTTAAGTAATTGTGTGTGAGTGTGCATAAGAATGATTAAGGGTAATTGATTAACAAATGAACCTATTAATAAGTGATGAACATTATTGCATTAAAAGTTAATAATAAGTAAGATATATGTTAGTGTTGAGGCTTTCGACAAATGATTCACATGAGGATTATATGTGTGTAAGAATGAAAAAATAAATAAAACCATGTATGAATAGTACTATGTGTTGGATGTGAAAGTAATTGAGTTACCAAAATTAATGATAAATGCAATTTATGTATGTTATATTGAGATAGATGAATAATCTATTTTATAGGTGTATGTGATTGTAATTGAATTTAAGTGAAGTCTATATGTCTTTAGTTTGGTTAGATAATAATGAACGTATGGTTAAACATAAGTACAATTGTGTTTTATATGTTATAAACATAAAATGGAAAATAAAATTGTAATGAATATTGTATAAGGTGCACATGTTAGGAAACGATCTCTAATGAAAATGCCAACTTTAAAAATGGTTGAAGAATCAAACTATATGATTAGTGTACAAAATATAATGAGTAATGATCTAGTGGAATCCTATGAGGGGAATTAAATGTTGCAATTGTGAAATAAAGAAAATGATGGTGTTGAATTAATGACTCTACATAACCTTAAGATAAGCTTTTGAGACCAAAGAGAGACATGAACTTTAAGCTAAGGAATACAGAATAATAATATAACTATGTGATAATAAAAGGGAATGAGGCCTATATAAGTTATATAACCAAGTAGATAGGTGTAGACACCTTGATTTTTGGGTCTAGGACATTTTTATGTATTCAGACTTTGACTGAAAAGCTCGTGGTGCGACCCGAAATGTGAAAAAAATAGGAATCTATGGTAGAAGCAGAGACAGCCTAAGCTCGAAGCCTAAAACTGATTCCAATAAGGGTGCAGGGGCGAAGCCCCCGTGGTATAGACCTATTCACCTTTTGGAGCCTATGATGATAACTAGAGAGAGGCTCAAGTGACATGGCAAGTAACCTAAAACCCAAGTCCACATGGACCAACATGATATAAGTCCGCATGGACTTAATGCTATGAGGTTCGTATGGACAAACCAATGCCCATGTCCACGTAGACTAACCCAACCATGCCTAAGTCTGCACAGACTAAGCTATACAAGTCCACATGGACCTACCAATGTAAAACTTCCAGAAGTGTGGAATTCCTATTCAGGCACTAAATCCTAATCCTAGCAGAACTCTGAATGGGAAAGCTACTCACCAACCTTATAAATACCCTTCCTATCAACCTATTTAAGAAGAGGAATGCACATAACACACAATTGAAGACAATTGGTGCAAGATCCACTCTTCTAGCCCTAAGCTATCACTAAAACTATTCTCCCAAAGCCTAACCATTGTCTTATTGCTTAGTGCTCACTTCAAGGTAGGATATGAGGCTTTTTCCATCATATTTATTCATTTATTTGAGTTATTTGTTTAACCAATGATCTCCCATGATTAATTCTCAAGTGAGGTGGTTTTATGTAATCCCCGCGACAATTATAGGAGTAGGTCAACCCGTTAAATCGAATTAAGGATGTTATAATCATTCATGGAATATTATAATCATAATTACATTCTGGAACTGATGCCTAAGCCAGCACAAACCTATTTTAAATGATAAAATGTCTGTACGGACCTATTAATTGAATATGTATGCGGTAAAAGGTTTGTACGGACCTATTAATTGAATATGTGTGCAGTAGAAGGTCCGCACGGACCTGTAAATTAGATATGTATGTAATATGAAATCTTTACAGACCATGGTATGATAACAATATCATGCTTGCTTTGTCTATTATGTTTTATCATCTTCTAATCACCATGTTAGCATGCCATTATATCTATATCATATTATATGATAATTCTATTTGACATTGTCATTAGGTCCTTACGGACCACCATTTGGTGTTATTAATCTCTTCTTTTGAGTCGTATGCAAATGACCCTTCTCACTAGAGTGGACGTCCAGACAGACTTAATATCATGTAGTAGTTTGCACGAACTAATGTTAGAGCTTCATAGAGTCTGTACGGACTAATCGACATATAGACCAAACCATTCTAATGCTTTGGTTGATTTTTTTTATTTTTGTACTATTTACACTTCATTGCTTATTTTAAGGTTGTAATAACTAGTAAATAACTTGTTTTACACACTAAAACCTAACTTTCACATCAAATGATTTTATACATAATTGAATGATGTTTTCCTTGACAAAATGGGTTGGTATTTCCTTAATCAAAAGTTATAATAGTATAATGTATTTTTGAAGGCTAATCTCCTTGAGATGGGAGTTGAGCATTTACCATCAATTCCTATGGAATTACATGTAATTGTCAAGATAAATAACAACTATTTAATAATCTACTTTCTGGATGTACAATATACATTATTGTATTATTTAAATATACACTTTACTTTTTTATACATGGAAAAGTGATATAACTACTTTAAATATAATGCATGCTTATTTGATAAGGGATTGATAAAAGTTACAATATACAAAGAAGGCATATTATTAAGGCATAAATAAGATCTAAACGCTGAACCTTTCTAATACAGAAGATCAAAGGTTCTAATGTAGAGGCCAGGTGGTGACTCCACTAACAACTTCATCCCCGATAAAAATATCATAATCTCTATAGAGACAACTCCACTAGGGACTAAGAAATTTTAATTTGAAAGTGCCCAAATAATATGTTGCCCTAATATTCTAATTTTTATCTATCTTATGCATCGCATCTTATATAAACTATGTCCCTTTTACCCTAGATGGTGTTGTGAACCATGACTCCATTTTTCATTCAAGAATGGAGAAGTGCTAGCATATCTATCACTTGTAAGCCTCATACCTTTGGGTATATGAAAAGATGAACTAATCGGTCACTATTATCCTTGATTGGAAAGACCCTTTAGGAGGGACCTCTACTTATAAGAGCCAATAAGCCTTTTAATCGAAACCATGAGCCCATGTAGTAAAGCTTAGCAACTTCCCCTAGGTTGTATGATCCTAAGTGTGTGCGATTGTATTTATACTTAATATATGGACCTATTACATTTACCTTTATTTGATTAAAGTGGTGGCAAGCCCATTATGGCTTTTGTCTAGGATGGGTCCACACTAATTTCACATCAAATAAGACATAAATGTCTTAAGGCCACCATTTCACTTGCGCTTTAAATACAAGAGGCTATCGAGCCCAACTAAGCCTATGTTTGAACCTATGCATCCCCTTATGATGCTTAGGTAAGCCCACCTAGGAAGAATGACTAAGACCATAAGTGTGGGAGTAATAAGGTTGGAAGCCATATTGCCTATGTTTATCTTTGTACATCTAACATGTATCTTTTTTGTATATACATGCATAATATTACATTGTACCTACTATAAAACATGAACTTTATAACCTTCTTATTTTACGTTTTTTTTGTTTTCTACATACCATGTATATATCATGTTTTAATGCACACAGATAACACTATACATACTACATAAACTTAAACTTTGTATTGTTTTGTATCTCATAAACTTTTACATTTCTATCATAATACTTAATGCATTATAAACACAGTGTATATATACTTAAGTACACTTTACACTGTCCATGCATCAAAAATGTCATCTCTTAAAAGATCCATTAACTTCAAACTTCTTATATCCGCATGTAACATCATGTATACATAAGATGCCAAGCATCCATATTAGACATTGATAGGAACAATGCATCATACATATGCACTAGAATTATAGGCTTTCATGCATGCATCTACAAAGCTACCCCATTCATACTACTTAGACTTAGGTTCAATCAAACATCATCAATCTGTAAACACCTTAGGTCGCATATGTTGTAAAGGTACATATCATGCTCACACACATTATCCCTTAGCAGTCATCCATATATTAAGATCTTCACTCATACAGGCATATGTAGTATCTAAGGAAATAAGCACCTCACATAGGCATCTCATAGTATAATATGTACCTCACAAATATGGACCCACATAAAACCATGCATATGTCTTCACTTGTAGGCACCATCACATGCATCTTACATATGTCCCCTAACATCTCTCTCATCATAATGAGCATGCATCATTCATAAAAGTGAGCATCTATCTTTAGAAGATTTACTTAGCCATGCACAAAACAAACATACATAAAAATAGTTTGCATAGGTTCTTAAGACTGTACAAGCTCATGCGCTCACCACACTGTTGTGCAACCTTAACACTATTCCATGACTTCACACTTTCTAAACATGCACCCTCATAGGAGCCATATGCTAACTTCATCCATATCAACATACATACTACACTTAGTCATTACCATCATTCTTCTTCTATCATCTCGCTTAGCATAGTTGTGACATCCATCCATCCATGTCCATATGAATTTTAGTCATATTATGCGTAGGCATCTCATATTATTTCCACAACTTCCTATAACTTCAGGCATGCTACTTCGGCTTAGTCATGCATTATTCATACAATCACATGTGGCATACTATGCATAGACACATATTATCTATCATGTAGACTTCATTCACATTGTACCATCTTACCTAATATTATACCTCTACCATATATCCATATTACATCTAGGCATGTTGTGTACATATCCCATGCATCATAAAAATCACATCACATATATATTAGTTAGGCTTAGTCATGCATATATGCATTAACCATCCATCTTGTATCCTTAAGATAGACAACATGTAGACATCATCATACATGTTATGATCCACCACATATCTATATTACATCTAGGCATGTCATGTACATATCCCATGCATCGTAAAAGTCATATCACATACATATTAGTTAGGCTTAGTCATGCATATATGCATTAACCATCCATCTTGTATCCTTAAGATCAATAACATTTAGACTTCATCATACATGTTATGATCAATAACATATCCATTACATCATGTACATATCACATAAAAGTTGCATACTACCTATGCTTAGTCATGCATACATGCATTAACCATCCATCTTGTATCCTTAAGATCGATAACATGTAGGCATCATCATGCATGCTATGATCCATTACATATGCATCAACCATCCATCTTATATCCTTAAGATCGATAACATGTAGACATCATCATGTATGTTATGATCCATTACATATCCATTACATCTTGTGCATATCACATATATCATACAAGTTATATCACATGCATATTAGTTAGGTTTAGTCATGCATATATGCATTAATCATGCATCTTGTATGTTTAGGATCAATAACATATAGACCTCATCAAGTATACATTGATAACCTTTAATCACTTATGAATGTAAAGATCATAATGCTTGAAGTATTAGTAGTGAACCTTTGTAATCTTTTTTTTACTACTTTTCATTTAATAAAATAAAATAATGAATTTTTTTTAGTCATTTGTATAAATACATTTTTATCTTCAAAGAGGAAAAGCCTAGATCACGTCAACATTTAAAGCTCACTCTTGAAAGATGGATTAATGAATAATAGGCATTACTAGGAATCATGGACATCTATGCAACATAATCATTAGGTCATGCATCATGACATATACTTCATAGGAATAGTCCATATCATCATCTAGTCATTAGACACATCATTTCCATGCAAATTATAGCAAAACACATGTGCATTACTTTATGCAACATGCAAACTTCATCCATATCCACATATATGCTACACTTATGCATTACTAAGATCCCTCCACCACATATCCACATGTATTTTTAGTCATATTGTGCCTAGCCATATCATGTCCACATCACATATTATTTCCACAACATTATTTTATCCCATAATTTCATGCATACTTGTTAGGCTTAGTCAAGCATTATTAATCCATGCTTTCATATATCATCTATCATATAGGCTTCACTCACTTTTACCATCTTCCCCATGTGTAATGTAAACTTCACATCCATCATATATATCGCATCCACATTGTGTACGTATCACATGCATTGCTAACCTTCACATCTTACAATCATCTATACACAACATATCATCATTAATGCTTGAAACATGCATCATATTGTATTAACAAATGTATCACTAACTATAAGGATCATCCTTCATTCAGGCTCTTTAAAGGAAAAGATTCACTCCTCTCATCTATTTCTCTCTACCTCTAAAATGGCCACTAGACTTAAACTAAAGATGAAAGTCAATTTGTAACTAGAAGCATGCTTAACAAAATGATAGCAGTTATGAAACAAAGAATGATAGCACTCATAGAAGAAAAGATGCAAGAGAAGTTTGAAGTCTAACAACAAAGTGCTTTGAAGAACTCGACAGACATAAACCTAACCATGGGGGCAAGTAATAATCGAGGAATCAAGCCAAGGACAATTACCCATAGACTTCCCCATCTGAATAAGTCTTTGTCCATAATGATCAAAGAATTGAAAAAAGAGAACCTTCTTCAATGCTTAATACCTAAACATTATCCTTCACCACTTCCACCTA
>CANXYI011988716.1:0-16790 GCA_948208565.1 Hura crepitans
CATCATTAGTTGTAAGCTACTGTCAAATGTCCAAGTTTAGTCCTTACCCGAACAACTATAACAGCCTCACTGAGTGAAACAAATTATGATCTGTCGCACCCAATCCACTGTAAGACCAACAAAGCCATTTTAGGCACTTCCCATTCTAACAACACTTGAGCAATCTTAAGATGAGTTGATGGTCCTAAGTCTCATGAAGCAAATGACAAGCTTCCTTTAAAGCTTCATTCGAGCGGTTATCTAGAAGGTAAAAAGCAAGTGATTTTTTTAGTATTGAGAGTTTTTTTTTCTGATTCTTTTGCATTGAGTTTTGTTTATTTGAAGTTTGCTCTACACTTGATTATATTATGCTGCAACTTTTATTAACTGCCATCATAAAGCAGTTTGCATTATATTTTAGATTTTGTAGTTTCCTTTTATTTACTGATAAATTAGACTTATATGGTTCTTTCGGTTGTCGTGACTTTTATTTGTTATATCTGTGATATTTGCTTTATTTTATTTAATTAGGTTAAAATGTTTTTTTTTCTTATCATTATTATTTGAATGGCTATTCAACTTTTTTTTTGATTATTTGGCATTTTAACCTCGCTCTTAAATTTACATCAGTATTTATTATTCAAGATAAACTTTTTGGGTCTTCTGCATGTCAAAAGTCCTTCATTAGTATTATTTCATTTTTTAATTTCTAAGTGTTCTTACTTTTACTTTCTATTTCGAGTTATTGATATGAATAATGAGTATATCTCTATTAGAATTTTAGGATAGTAATATATTTTTTTTCTACCCATTTTTATTCTCATGCATTTAACATTATACCCCCTCCCCTATTTAAGATACTAGTCTTGGTAAAAGCTTGATCTAATGTATGTATTTTTTCATTTAAAGATGACTAGTTATTACCTATTCATTTCAAGGCTTAATTTATTGCATTTATTGTTGAATTGAATTTTGTTAATGTTTAGGTGCTAAATATGCTAAACTGTTAATTTTTCTTATTTGGTGGCAGAATTAATTATCCTTTTCTTTATTTAATTCTTGAACTTTTATTAGCCAAGCCATTATCCCAATAATGGACTTTAGAATTTTGGTTTTTAATCGTTATATCTTTTTTGAACTTTGTTACATTAATCTTATTTTTAGCTTAGTCATATACGTTGTGTATATGAACTCATTAATACAAGACACTGAATTTGCTTGTTATTATATTTCCTATCAGCTAGCTTATCATTAATTTTCGTATTAATGCTTGATTTATCACTACTTTTACTCTCTTTCACTTTTGAGACAACATTTTTAATTTAAACATAGTATACTTGTAAATTATTATTTTCTCTTGTATTTTTCTGATTGACCTATATAATTATTTTACCCTTTTTTTTTAACTTGAGATCTATTATTTCAGTTCTAAGGATAAGTTAAGGTACTGTTTCTTATGTAATTGAATAAAGTAGAATTTAGTTATATTTTCTTTGTGTCTGAATACACACTAACATGCAAGCTGCTAGTGGCTTGCTCTACATGGGCACCACTGGATATTCTAGTTTAAAGGCTTGCATTTTTGTGATTAATGTTACTTATGCAATCTCTTAATTTTGATCCATAGAATATATTTCACTTATTTCTTTCATATTTCTCCAGTAAATGTTAACATACTGATTATTACATATTTAAGTCATTACTATTTACTATTTGGATTTATGTTCATTTCTGCTGCAGGTTTGATTCTTACCCTTCCTATGATCGGAACTGCGCATTATTGGGCATCTCAACTTATTCTTATCCTTAATAAATGCTAAGTTCCTCTTATTTTAAGACTATTATGTGTGAGATGTGAGTGTTGATAGATATATATGTAGGATTTTCTTGCATGGTATTTATGATTCTAGAATTAATGTTGCATGACTCACTATAGTGAATTTCTGTCTAATACATGCTTTCTACATATTTTGACAAAAAGCCACTATCCTGTGTGGTTTTATCTTAAATATGTTATCCTACTTCTATATTTGTCTTTTTCTTATCCAATTTTATTATTTGGTAAGAACCAAAACTCTATTTGATCTTTAGCTTTCACATTCTTAATTGCCCTATGATGTTTACAACCCCAATGAGGTTCTACTATTTTGATGCAACCTAGTCCATTCTTTTAGAAAATGGGTTTTAGACAAGGTATTTTTATAGTATGACAGTGAAAATAAATTTAAATCTGAGGGCATTTAGTTATATTTTTTTAAACAAACATTCATCTAGACAAACTAGGCAAATTAGTTACAGCCTTGGAATTTTAGATCAAGGCTGACCCTTTCCCACACATTGCAAAAATCAAAACTAACTTTTCTAATGTATATACGAATAGATTCCTTAGCTAACAGATAACAAATTTTAAGTTAACTTCTTTTAACCCTTACAAATCAAAGCTAACTTTCAAAGAGATTAAAGTGAGAATCAATAGAAATAAAGAGAATAATTTTAAAATTACCTTGTGATTTACTCTGCTCATTCTTGTTCTACTGTAAACTGTTGAACTTACTGCTGGTTCTATTCTTCAGATCTAGCTCTCTGTTTTTTGCAGTTTCTGTTTTCTTTTTCTTTGTTGTTTTCTTTGATTTTTTCTTCTGCACTCTTTTTTTCTGCTATCCCTGTTGTATTTTCTATTTTTTTCTTTGGTTTCTGCTCTCTCTTTCTTTTCTATTCTCTCTTTTTTTGTTTTGTTATGCTCCTCTTTTTTTGTGTGTTTCTCTCTGTCCGTTCTCTCCCCCCTGCTATATTTTTTAGCTTTTATAGATTTCTATAGTGTCTTTTTTGTAATTTTGATAAACAATAATTTTACTATTCATTTACTATTTTATTGCAAATTTTTATTTTACCGTGTTTGATATTTTTTTTTGTAGGGCTAGGCTGCTAGATTGGGCTGTTAGACTGTTGCCATTGGACTGCTAGGCTTTGACTGGGCTATAGGCTGTTAGGCTTAGACCATTTAAGCCCAACAGCTCTTTTTTTCCTTTTTATTTTAATTATGTAATTTAATTAATTAATTTTTTTAATGTACTCTTTTTTTATTATTTTTTTCTGTAGTTTTAGGATCTTGTAATTAATAGTATTTTCTTTTATAATTTTCTTTAGTTAATTTTCTTTAATTTTGTAATTAACATTATTTTTTTTGGCTAACCTTATATTTTATTATATTTTTATTTTGATTTATTCTCACTTATTTTAATCATTTAAATGATAATTTAATTAGACATTCAAATTATTAAACCAAATAAGAAGACATAGAATAATTATAATAATAATAATAACAATATTTTTTTGTACAAAATGATAATAATTTCTTTATTAATAATAGTAACATGCCTTAGTTATTTGTCAAAAAAATAGTAACATAAGCGATAATAATAATTTTTTTAAATATAAACAAACAATAAAAGAGTTATTTTAAGACGATTTAAATATTAGACTTATACTATAATTAAGTTATACTTAGCCGGATGAAAATGGGTATCTACGAAAAACACTAATTAAGATTTTACGGCAGTATCTTATGAATAGTGATGTAGGCAAACTTAAACCGTAAAATAAAGAAAAAGTTGCTCAAAATAATTTAAAAATATTACAACCTGGTACTCAAATATTTTGAATAGTTCAATGGCTTTGGAATCATAATTTTTCGAGTTTGAGAAATATTTTTGCCTAATTTTTGAGACATAAAATATATTAATTTTTTGGATTATTATCAAAATTTAGGCACAAGATTTTGGGAGAATTTAAGGCTTGAATTATAGAATTTTAGGGATAGGAATAGGGGAAAATTAACTTTCCTATCGGTTATAAAAATTTTTTAAAGCAAAGAAATATTATTTTTTAAAAAAACTATAAATAGGGGAAAAATCCTTTCCACCCATTCATAGCATACATCACCATCCTCCACTTCCTCTATGCCAAAATTCTACCCACTCTCCCTCTCTTTTACTTCCTTTGATTTCTCCTTCCTCAAGTCGACCCACTCCGTGAGCTTGTACCTAAAATAAAGAGTGTCCTGAGATGAGTTCATGGACACCTAAATCTTTTGGAATAACGAAGTATTTTGAAAGAAAAATCGAGAAGAATTATGAGGTGAAACTAACCTCCTCTCATTTGGGTTTTCTTTTTTCGCAAATTTTTTTTCATAGGTTCCTTGGGTGTTGTAGAGCACAAATCTAGGCTCAAAATATTTTTTTGACTTATAGATTATTTTATATTAATTTTTGATATTTGTACCCTTTTATATTCATAGGCGTAACGACAACTTGAGCCTTTTGAGGCAAGTAGAAAACCTAGGCCAACTTTTAGGTGTCCCATATGACCTTATTTGGTATGTGTAATCACTTTAATTTTGATAAAATTTGCATTTAATATATATTTTGCTTTATGTAATACAAAAACTAAATTGTATTAAATGCTTAAAGATATAATAAATGTTATAATTGAATTGTATGATTAATGAGATGATAAATGAATGATGCGATATGGTTTAAAGAGGTTATGAGTGATGAAACTTGGAAAAATGTTGATATTGAGTTATTAATGCATTATATTATGCCACGTTATGTATCGTATACCTAAAATTACATGTGCATTATTGTAGTGCGATTAAAACATGCATAATAGATGTAATGTATAATAGAATGCCATGAAATGACTTGAAATACCAATGTGTTGCATTATGCCTACTTGAAATGATAAGTAAGATAATGTGTTCGCGCATGTTCTTATCGATGTGAAAATATCGTATGTGCATAACTATGATGTGCTAATATACTTAAAATTAATTTTAGACATATAAGGATGATATATGTGTTATAAATGCATGAAGAGGTAATGGGTGATAATTTGAATGCGAATATTAGAAAATGCCATGAAATGGTTGCTTGAGTTGATATTTGTGCTTTTATGGGACATATTGATTTATTGTTGTTTTCAGATGCCATTACACCTAGGAAACGAATCCATTAAGTGTAATAGATATCAATAGTCCTAAGTTGGCCAAGTGATATGTTTTGTCCATGCAAAGGTGCAATGAGGCCAATGGTGATTTTAAGTTAATTTAATGATATAAAAAGTGAAATTGGTCAATTTAACACATAATGACATGTTTAATGATGCCTATATAGTTTGACAACTTAGTTTGAATAGGTTGACCGGTCAACTAGGATTGTAGCGGCTATTAGCATACCTTTGGGTATGAAACCTATGGGTCATTGATTTACATGTTGATAAGCATGAGAGCCTTCATGCCTATGTTTGATTACTCATCTAAGAATGTGAGAGCCTTTAGGCCTAAGTTTCTGTGCCAATGGGCATAAGAGCCTTCAGGCTTATGATTTATGTAACTAAGGGGTATGAGAGCTTTTGGTCCTAAGTGTTATGCATCTGTAGATGTGAGAGCCTCCGGGCCTAAGTTTATGTATTAATAAATGTGAGAGCCTTCGAGTCTAAGTATATGTACCTTTTGGTACGAGTGCCTTTAAGCCTAAGTAATTTCATTATCTAGTCTTAGTTAATTTTCCTATTACTATGCATATTAGTTGAATAATTAAAATGGCTTAAAAATGCATAAATTGAGATTACATGTTAATTGAGACTAATATGTGATATGCAGAAATAATGAGGTCGAATGACTTGAAACTGGACTTTAAGTGTATAAATGTGTTTATTAGCATTTAAGTTACTTTAAATAATGAATGTATGTTAATTTAACTCAAAATAATTGTATGGGAAATAATGTCTCTATATGACCTATAATGTGACTATAAGCTATAAGTGCATTCCTTAAGCCGATGGGCAAAGAATTGGTTATTTAGAGCTTCATAAGTTTCTTAAGTAAATTCTTATCATGTGGGAACTATTAATGCTATGATTATGATAATGATGTGAAAATGAGCCTTAGGTTGATTTCAGACCTTATGAACCGAAACACCTAATATAATATTCCTTGTAATGTATGACTACGATATGGTACCTTACAAGTTGTTATAATGATGATATGATATATGTTATACCTTATAGCTTATAAATAATCATTAGATGATGGTCAAGATTTATGGCATGTATGCTATCTAAAGGTTTGGTTATTCTTAAAATATGTATGTTTACATATAAGTCTCCGAAAATGCATGGTTGTGATTTTAAATTTAAAAATGGCTTGTGTGTATATATGGGCATGTTAAAACTAACCCTTTTACAAGTTAAAGTGATTACACCATTAAGTGAAAGCTTAACACATTTCTCATATGCGATGCATAGGTAACAGGACAGTAGATTAGAGCCAAAGCTTCTACATATCAAGAGACACAAAGATAACCCCTGCATAGGTATTTCTGTACTTTTTGTAATAGTAGTAAAGATGCAAATGTAATGGTTATATAGTGATGGTGCTCTTGTGATCATAGAGAGATTGAGTCTAATCTGCATTTTGCAATGAGTTTTTGTATCAAATATTTTAACCATGGATTTTACTTTTCTATTTATCGCATGTTATGTATTGATTAATGATGTTGTATGTGAGATTGCTGATTATAGAGAGCCTGAGGCTCATTGTGTTTGCACAGTGACTGAAAGGTCAGAAGGACCCATTAGGATTGGAGATGAGTTTATTGAATTTATAGAAGTGTTTTTAAGCGAGTAAAATTTTGGGACAGTGTCTTGATACAACCATTATGCTATTGGATTTCTGACATGATGACCCTAATGTTTACCTTGATTTATGTGCTAAAACGTTTTTGATGTTTTATTTCATTTTCAAGTCAAGAAATATTTTCTCATATAAAATTTTTAAATTTTATGTGATTGTGGAGAATGGAACTGGATATCATTTTGCATGCTTGTGTCCCCCATTTAGGTCTTATATACAAATTAGGTGGAGGACACCATAGATGAAATCTTCTAGATGTATAAGATCCTTATCCAAATGATGAATCCTAGTCATAGAAGGACTCTACCACCTCTAGATGGGATATCTTAACTGTAGAGCTTATAAATACCCCATTTAGGTAATGAATTGATGGGGGAAGTATAGAGCAAAGTTTAGTGCCTTTTTAAGAACAATGTTCTGAGCATCCAAGGGATCCATTCAATTAGTTTAGGTAAGAACTCCAACAAGGATTCACTACATTCAAAAATAATTTCTTCTACACTCCTAAACGTTACATTGTTTGTTAAAGTCCACTTACTAGGGTAAGATATGAGGCCTCTCACTATATATATTATCATTATTTTCAAGGACCTAGGATCTCTTTGGATTGATCTTAAGTGGCGAGATTCTATGTAATCCCCAATTTGATTATAGGGGTAGGTCATCACTTTAAGTTGTTTCATTCTATGTAACTAACTATTTTCATGTTATAATTATTATGTAATTTTCAACCATATTGTACTGACCTATCTAATGAGCATAAAATCTACATTAACTAACTTTATTGATATATGCATGATTTGTCATCCGTAAAAACTGAGGTTTGATAATAGTATCTAATGTCTGATATATCATATTTTCTTGTATTTTTTTACTACATTGATATGCTTGTATGATATTGCCAAGTATAGTTATTCCATTCTCTTATGCGCATATTGTATAGTTGCTAAAATTGTAGTATATCTATACAGACTCCCTCTCATAAGGAATGTAGTTAGTACAAATTGTTTTGTTTGTTCTATTGGTTCGTCTTGAAGATCGTACAGACTCCTTCTCACGAGGAACATAGTATCCAAAGATGTACTTATGTTGAGCATGTCTACTCTATTATATAATACACACGAACTCCTTCTTATGATGAAATTAGGTCACACTGATATTTACTTTCATTTCTAGTTTTCATATATAGTTGTATTTCTTATCCTCTTTGACAATCCTTATGAATTTTTATTTAGTGCCATTAACCTTTTCCTTTCAATTGTATACAAGTGACTTTTCTAACTGTAGTAGAGGTTTAGATGGATGCAATGACCCTTACAAGCAATAGTCCACACAGACACCTGTCAGGGCTTAATAGAGTCTACATGAACTTATCATCATATATACAGGACCATTCAAGTTCTTTGTTCCATTTCTTTTGTTTTTATAGCCTCTTAATTCTCTTCTTTATTTTGGGATCTAATATATAGTAAATAACTTCTTTTACACACTAAAGCCTAAATCTCGCATTAAAATGGTTTTCTAATTAACTAATCAATGCTTTCATAATAAAATGTATTTGACTTTACTTTAGTCAAAATGCATAATAATAATGTATTTTAATAATAGCTAATCTCCTAGAGATAGGAGTTGGGCAATTACCACCAATTCCTATGGAATTAAGGGTAACTGTTAGGTCAAATAACAATTAATCAAAAACCCAATTTCTAGATGTATAATATACTTGTTGTATTCCTTAAATACTGCAATTTACTTCTAAGTGAAAAGGTGATATAACTGCTTTAAATATTATACATGGTTGCTTAATATGGGATTGATAAATTTTACATTATCTAAAAAAGGCATATTATTAAGGCATGGGTAAGGTCTAAATTTCAAACCTTTTTGGTATAGAAAATCAGAGGTTTTGGTGTAAAGGCTAGGTGGCAATTCCAAAATACTAAACTGCTCTCATCCCCAGTTCATTTTCTCTACACCTATACTTCTTATGCCAAAATTGATCCACATATGCTCTAGAAGCTGATTTTTGGATAAATTTATCTTGAGGATGCCATTTGAAGGCAAAAAAAGAGTTAAAGTTTTAGGGTTTCGAACCCCAAAATCACATTGAACACTAATTCAAGCCCTTGTCATTTTCTATATAATTAGAGGTGCTTTAGATTATGGTTCTTATCTTATTTTTGAGTTTAGTGTTTTATATATATTTCTATGAATTTCTATAATTAATTATGTGTTATGGATTTTACAGAACTTGGAGAAGGACAAGAGCAATGGTAAAGAGAAGTTATATAATTATATCTAGGACATTGAATAACCTCTTTAAAAGTGTATTTGATATAATATATGCTTGGAAGTGTGAATTATAAGAATTACATAATAGGTGTCATTTATGGTTTGTATCATTTCAAGGGTTAGAATAACCCTAAATTAACTTTAGGGTTATATTAGGGTTTAATGAATGTTAATAGGCTAATACAAATGAACATTGGAGTGAAAATGAGTTAAGTATAAAAGATGGAAAAATGTGCATGTTGTACGGCTTTTAGAGATATAATTAGAATTTATATAATTGTTGTGTAATCGACTTAATTGAGGTATAATTAGCTAAAATACATTGATTTATGGTGTATGAAATGTGCATATAGATGTATCTATACATCATTAAGATTGTGGTATAAATTATAGGATTGTTACATAATGAATGGATATATAATGTATAAGGTACATTAGTGTATTATGCATAGTTCTACGTATGTTAATACAAAGTTAAAGGTAATGTGCATTGATTTAGTTGATAACATATGGATGAAAGAAATGAAATGACAAATGGTATTATAATTTTGAGTGAGAATGTCAAATGGAAATTAGGAATTACATGATGGATGAATGGTATAAAATGATTACCTGATATGGTAAAATATTATAATGAATAACAACTATGCCTATTTAATTGGACTTTAAGATTAAGAATGGAAATGATGTGAAGAAATAGTATGAGAGGAACAAAAAATCTTATGTTATAAAAATAAAATAAGGATAACCTACATATGTTAGACAACCTACCAAATAGGTTAACTAGTCAACTAGGAGATATAGTAGTTGCTTGGACACCTCGTTATTGTCGATATTAATATTTGGTTATACTTGACTATATAATGTGGATGTAGTCATTAGGAGGCCTAATAAAACTATTGCTCTATTATTAAGTGACTGTAGCCTTTGGGAGATTTAGTAAAACTAGTACACACTTATATATTGGCTATATTGATGATGCTAGTTACAATATAGAAGCAGTCATCGAGAGGTCCAACTAAACAACTGTATATAACCTAAAGTGGGTGCAGCCATTAGGAGGTTTAATAGGACAACTGCACACTATATTAATATGACATACTAGTGCAATAGCTATGAGGTCAAAAAATGTTAGCCACTATAGAACGTTATCCTTATATCCATTATTGGGATTGATGTCTTCAAGATATAGGCTAGAAATTGAAATGATGAAAGTGTAACATAAGAATATGAAATAAATTGATCAATAGTTTTTAGTTAACGAGCTAAATAAATTAGAAGTAACTTTATATTGATATAATGAATAACTTGGCCAATAAATATATAACTAAATAATGGCATGTAAGCATAAGAGCAATTAATTATAATCATCCGTAGTAATCTAAGACAAATAAGTGGTATAAAATGAGGATATATAAGCTATGGTAATATAATGACCTAAACTGACAAAATAATAACATTAAGGACAAAGAAAAATATCTAAATATTAAGTAATGTGTCTATCAATTAAATATATGTTTACCATGAATGTATATGCATGCGTGTGCAAATTTTATCAAAAACACCACTAAATTTTTTGCTTAGCACGTTATATTTTTCGATGCATAAGTTATAAACAAATCAATCTTCAATTCAGCCTCAAAGTAGTAGCATAGTATTGACAACCATTCATCATTAAATAGTTTGTATGTCTTTAGTGTGATGTAAATAAAACCAGTTGACACTTATATGTATATAAATAGGGTATGGTCTAGTGTGATCATGTATATGTATAACTTATTAAAGTACATTGTTCATCTCAACTAAATAGGCTGATACTAGTAATGTGTAATTATTATATGATGTGTGCCTAATATAGTGTTATATTAAGACTGTGATGTGTGTTATAAATATGATGTGACTGATGTCACTATGTGCTAGTTGATGATGTTGGAGGGTCAGAAGGATCTAGTTGGTTGAGTTTGAGTATAGGAATATTATGGAAATCCTATTTCTATATTTTTATTTTGAGACATGCTATAAAGCAGTCGTTATGCTGTCAAATTTTTGTTAAAATGAAATAGTAATATCTTATGTGTTTACATCCATAACATTGGTTTAAACTACAAGTAGGCCTAGGTTGAACATGATATACAAATGCATAATAGGGTTTTAGGAAGATAGTGATACAATTTGTTAACATGTCATTTCTTATTCGAGCTAGCAATAGTTTAAAAAAGAGGTCTCATAATATGCCATGTCTCATTCAGATCTGGCTATTGGGTTGGGTGAGGCATGTCACATTTGGTTGTATCAGAGCTTGGTTTAGTCTTTCCTAGGTTCTGTATGAGTGCCATAGGGTTCATGTATACATACATCACACAACACTACATTGTTTGAGGGTAATATATGATTCTTGGTATAGATCAAAGATGAATAATCAAAGATTAACCACTGGTGTTAAGAGGATAAAAGCTATGCCCCCATAATAGTCCAAGAGCTAGTGAGCCAAGAATCACCAATACCCAGTGATGCTACAAAGCCTTCACCAACACAACTGGTATAAGTACAATTGATGCTAATACAACAAATGGTTGAGGTGCTTAGATAGGTTGCTACAGCCATTACACCTTTTCCACAAATAGCACCATAACAAGTTTTAGTGCCATAAGCCCTTTTGAAAAATTATCTAAAATGTGTAAAGATGATAAGAATGGTTGACTACATAGATATTGACAAAGATGACTCAGCCACAATAGAATATTAGCTTTAGAAGACAAAATGAATATTAGAGCAACTTAAGTGCAAACCTAAAGAAAACTTAATTTTTGCCATATCCTTTTAGCAAGAAGAAGGATAACATTGGCAAAAAATACTAGTAGAAAGGAAAGTTACAATGCATATACCTTAGGAGTTTTAACTCAAAGAGTTTAAGAAAAGATACATTATAAAGTGCTACATAAAGAAAATGAGGTAGCAATTCTTAGACCTAAGACAGATGGGTAGACCACTATCAGAAAATGAATAGGAGTTTGCTAGACTCAGTAGGTATGCAACAAAAATTATGCCTATAGAAGAAGTAAGAAGTAGGAGGTTTAAGAAGGGCCTTGACACTAATATTTGATAAAAGTGGCAGTGGACAAGATTGTAGAGTTCTCCACACTAGTTCTTATAAACTAAATTGTTGAGTAGATCCTAAAGTAAAGAAGACTAAATTTCTTGTAGAAGTTGTTTTATAGGTGACCAAGCTAGTTCTATAGCAAAAATAACAAATAAGTAAAAGGAAGGCCCCAGTGTAGCATCATAGAGATCATCTCTAAGTTAAATATCAAGGCCAGTAGGGCAATTCAGGCCCTACAAGCAATAAAGGCTAGCCATAAGTGCTTAAGTTTCCATATCTAAGAGCATAGTACCTATATGTCACACATATGGTAAAAGGTAGAGGTATCTATTAAAGGTCCATCCGATGACCAATTACAAATGTTTCTATAAAGGCCACTACTACAAAGATTGCCCACTCAGGCAAGATACACAAGTTTCTACTCAACTTTAAGCCTTCTGACAAATAATGGCTAGGAGTTAAAAGAAAAGCATGGGAGCTAATATAAGGACTAACTTGAGGCTTTCATTTGAGGCAAGTTAGAAAAATGAAGCTAGAGCACTAGCTCGCCAGTATGGTATCGGAGCTTGAGAGGAGAAAAACTCTCCAAATGTGATTATTGGTACTTTTTACTTCTTTAATTCATTTATTTTGGCTCTAATAGACCTAGGGTCCACATGTTCTTAAGTTTTCACTGTAATAGCACAAGATTAGGGCCTTCAACCAGAACTTATAGATATTGAAAATTATGATTAATAACCCTATAGGACAAAACATGATAGTGAACAAAGTATTTAAAGATTGTGTTTAAGCTGTCCAAGGGCACATCTTTCTAACTAATTAAGTTAAACTACCTTTTAATTAATTTGTTGTGATATTAGGGATATATTAGTTATCCAGGCATAATGCCATAGTAGATTATAGATATAAAAGACTACAATCGAGAAAGTAAATAGAGAGGAAATTACAATAGTGGGTAGAAGAATACACTTTTTGTCTAATGTTATCTTAGCAGTAATAGTATTGAAACTACTTTAGAAAGGTTGTCCAGCATACATGGCACATGTAATTAATATTAAACAAATGTGACTTGATGTAGCCAAATGGCAGTGGTGGCAGAATTTCCTAAAGATAAGATACAAGGGGTTTACACCTGACCATGAGATAGTGTTTTTCATTGAGGTATATGTAATAGTGTTTTTCATTGAGGTATATATAAGAACAACACTTATATTGATAACCCCTTATAGAATAGTGCCTACAAAGCTGAGAGAACTAAAAGTACAGTAGCAGGAGCTATTAGATAAAGGGTTTATTAGACCTAGTGTTCTACCCTAGGGAACACAAATGTTATTTGTGAAGAAGAAAGATATTTCACTATGGCTATGTATAGATTAGAAATAACCTAATATGGTAACTATCAAGAACAAATGCCCACTACCTCGAATTCATGACCTATTTGACAAACTAAAGCAGTCTAGTGTCTTTTTCATGATTAACTTAAGATTCAGGTATCATCAACTATGAACAATGGAATCTGACATTCTAAAAAATCTTTTTGCATTAGGTATAGATATTATGCATTTTTATTGTTTCCATTTAGGTAAACCAATGCCCTTACAACATTTATAGACTTAATGAACTAAAAATTCACACTGTACTTAGACTAGTTTGCATAGTGTTCATTGATAATTTCTTAGTGTATTCTAGAACCAGAGAAAAAGATGAACAATATCTCATACTAGTATTGTAGACATTGAGAGAGAAGCAACTATATGCTAAATTATGTAAGTGCAAAATTTGGTTCAATGAAGTAAAATTTTTGAGACATATCATATTAAATAATGGGATTAGGGTAAACCCCAAAAAAATTAAAGCTAAGTTAGATTTGGAACACCTAAGAAATGTGGTAGATTAGAAGCTTCTTAGGTTTGGCTAGATATTATAGGCAATTTGTCAAAGGATTCTCAATGATTGGTGCTCCCATGACACATCTATTAAGGAAATATGTGAAATTTGTGTGGCATCAAAAATACCAAGAACATTTTGATAAGTTAAAAGCTATACTAATAAATGCTCCAATCCTTACACAACTAGAACCCTAGAGAGACATTGTTATGTATAGTGATATGTCACATAATGGGCCTAGGTATGTGTTGATGCAATATGGTAAATTGGTAGCATATGTATCCTAACAATTGAAATAACATAAGAGGATGCCTCAAACTCATGATCAGGAGCTAGCAATGATCATTTTTGCTATGAAAATATAGAGGCACTAGTGGTATGGTTAAAGATGCAATGACTACATGGATCATAAAAAAACTAAAATACTTACCTACCTAAAAAGAATTGAATCTATGCGTAACACCCATATTTTAAGGCTCCGTGAATAGTGCCACTAGGTCTAGGAAGTGTCCCGAGGTGTGGGGTCACTTGCAAAAAAATCGAGGAAATGTCCCTAGTCATGAAACTTTGAGGCATTTTAAATTGATGAAAAAGGAAAAATCTATAAATTTAGTAGAACCAATAATTCTTTTCGGACTCTAAGCTATTAATATGTGTAATAAAACTTTTTGAGCTAGGAATGACCTTGGATATGCCCTAACGGACTCAAAAGTATCAGATCCTAAAGCTCAAAAATTTCACTGAGTCTATTGGTGAAAGAATTTTTGAATTCTGAGGTCAATTGCAAATTTTCATAATTTTTTAGGTTGGCACACAAATCAAAATAATCTAAAAACTATTTTATCGATGGAATTTGGACATGAAAATTTACGAGAATGTAGAAGTGATTAAAATATGAATTTTAAAACAAACAGTGTAATTTTTTTAGGTCTATGTGAATTTTGGTGAATTTATAAATTTTTGGTAAACTTTAAGACATTTCGATAGGGTTCGGGTGGTTATGGGACCCACCTACACCATTTCAGCTAGCCTAGGGCCCATTCCAAGTGGCAAAGTGGATTGATAAGTGGACAATTCCATGAAAACAAAGAAGAAAAAATTTTCTTCCTCACTGCCAAAAATTGACGTTAATAGAGGGAAAAGAGGCAAATTTCATCTCTTTTCTTTAGCCATTTCTACAAATTCTCACCACTAAATTCATTTTAGGATGTTAGCGAGCTAGAGAAAGAAGAATTTCTAGAAAAGGAGCTCTTAACAATTAACTAAAATTCTTCAAAATTTACTAGTCAGAAGATAGTCTAACAAGCCTATTTGGTCAGTTTTCATGCTTTCTACTTGGGTTTTCATGGTTCTTTTGGGCAGTAAATGAAGTTTGGGATGCCTAAGGACTAAAAGTGTGTATTTGAATTGTGTTTGAGGGAAAGTGGAAGGCAAAAAGGCTTGAAGAAGGTGAAGGAAAGCTACTATTGGAGGGCTAGAAATTTGATGCTTGAAGACCTTGATGTGGTGGCTATTTTCTCTATTGTGAATTGAGTTATGTGAACTTTAGTATTTTTCTCATGCCAAGAAGGGTATAAGGGCTAGAAATGTACTAAAAAATTATGTAGTTTGAGGTTCAATTTAATGGTAGTTAGATGCTTGAATGGAAATTTGTAGTGTAATGTTTAAATGATGTGTGGAATGAAAGTTTTGGCTTGTTAGGTATAGTTTCATTGCTGGCTGATAGGTTTGGGTCCAAAGAGGGGTATGTTTATGGTGTTGGATGCCTTTATAATGGTTTTAGCATTGAATTATAAAGAACTTGTATGGGTATGGCTTGGAAATAGCATGGTAGGCCTAAAAGGATTGAGTACCTAAGAGTGTTAGTAAGTGGTATGTGTATGTGCATTGCTTGATTTAGTGAGAAATGATGTTTAAAGTCTTAAATGGATGTGTATATATGTATGTGTATAATGGTTTTTATAGGATATAATGGTATAATTTGTTTTAAGCTTGAATAAAGAATGGAAACATGGGAACTTGAATATGGCTGAGATATGTGCTATGCCTAAATAGCTTTAAATGGCATGAAGTTATTGATAACATGTATGAATTGTATATGTATGACAAGGCATAATAGTATGAGCATGTTTGGCCTTATTTGTTTGGCTTGAAGTTTATTTAATGTGCATAATTAAAATGGCATGGAATGTAACAAAGAATTGTCATTTAAGATAGCTTGGAAATGAACTAAAACTTAACTTAGGTAAGGACTTGGAAACTGGCTTATAATGTGCCTTTAAGTGCTATAATTTAAGGTTAAACAATATGCCTAAAATATATGCCTTTAAGGGCTATGTTTGTGATTGAACATAATGGCATTTGAGCCTATGTTTTGGCCTTCTAAATGGCCTTGTGATCGTATGGCTTATGGCCTAAGAATATGGTGGTAATAATGATGAAAACTACACTAAAAACTATTGAGAAATGTACTTAGAAAATCCTATTGAAAACGTGACATAGTAACCTATCATTGTCCAGTTTGACCATTAGCTGAATCAAAATTACCACTTGATAGTGAATGGAAAATATTTGAGGAATAGTTATGGATTAAATTCAATCATAATATACTTTAATTTTTGGCAATTCTAATACTTTGAGAATTTACTTGGTATAACCAAATTATGGCCATACCAAACTAGGCTAAAATTGGACTGTAAGATAAAATTAATAAGTGAGTATTTTGAAATCTTATACATTATAAGGACTTAATTTGTGAAGGAATAAACATAAATTAAGTTACATGGCCCATTAGTTAGACACCCACTGGATGGGTTGATCAGTTAACTTAGGGATTTT
>CANXYI011988847.1:0-13536 GCA_948208565.1 Hura crepitans
ATTTTGGACCTGAATAGCTATTACACCAATGTAGACCTAGTGTAGTGGCCCCAGGGACCTCAACGATGGCTGTACCCATATAGACATGTGCAATAGTCTATAGGACCTAAATGATAGCTGCACCCGTATAGAAATCCAATACCATCATATATAGGTTTAGGGTCAGACTATAAGTGGACATATAATCAAAATTGACACCAAAGTGTCTAACAGCTATAATTTATCCTTAATTAATCAGTCAACCTATCTATCTTGGTTGCACTCATATGGGCTATAACATATTTCTCTTTAGTTTCACATTTTTAAATAAACTTAAGATGGCTTTTAAATATGGTAAGATCAACAATTGATCATACTTAGTAAATTGATGTTTTTAGTTATTAATTATAGTTGTACATATCATATTCATGTAAAGCCACATTTAAATGATCATGTTATACACATATATCTATAACAAGATGATAATCATACTACCATAATCACATTTACATCTCATAATCATTAATAAATATTTGACTATACATAACCCATTTTGTGCTTAATATATAACATTCATAAGCTTGGTTTACCCATTAAGGCTATTAGGCCACTATGCCTTTAAGCACAATTATAATCCAATCCTTTGCATTAGAGAACATACACTATTGGTTGTAGGGTCATCTTTAAGCATAAAGAAACATATATCCTTAATTCATGTATATACCTTTATACATTCCTATATATAACTTGAATCTTATAACATTGTCATGCTTAATACCCTTATGTCCATTCCATATGTCATATAATAAGTATATGGTCCATTTCCCTACTTAACACATCCATAGGGCATGATAATGACTTAACAATCTTACATACTTCCTCATTAATAAAAGTTCACTATCATGTACTCAATCTATAATCATTCATTTCATGTATCTTCTTTAAGTATCTATATCCATTTTTCTACTCATGTTCATGCATTTCTATTATTACACACATGAAATTAAGATTTCATTCAAGTACAGTTCATCAATCCATTTAGCCTATCACTAAAGATGCTTTAATATGTGCATCTCCAGATCCTTCATCATAAATTGATAATCATACATATAAGACTTCCTATATCATACATATGCATTATTATGTCTATAACTTAGCATACTCAATTATGCTGAACACAACTCATGTTTATTCGTGATTATGCATTCACACGTAAACATACCATGCATTTAGCATGAACACTTAGAATGTATTTGTATATACACGCATTATAAACGTAACTCCTTTCATTTATATCATCTTACAATCATCCTCTTATATCATCACTTCGTAGTTTCTTAATATCCATAACATAGGAATACGAAACATATATGTATATACAAACACAACCATGTCACTAATTAGGCCATCATATGCATTTATGACTCTCATTTATTATATAAACATTTAATTATAACTCATTTTATTATTTATCTTTGGCACATTCAATATATTGTATGTATATACATGTAAGCATCATAAGGCAATTTAGTTTTGAATGTTAACAACATCAAAAAAATCATACTCCATGCTCAAATACATGCATTATCAATTAATATATCAATTTCCCATTTACATTGACATTTCAAGATCTAACTTCACATATCCTATGTGTATTCCTCATTAAAGCAAATTCCTCACACTCATTATTATGTATGATTTAATTAGTCCTAGGCCATAATAGGCTTTAACCATAACAACATAAAAAAATGCATTTCATCATCATTTTAATTCATATAGCATTGCTCATATTATAACACATTTATCTAATGTATACATCCAACAATAAAGACTTAAAATTATTCATCTTACAACATACACATCTACTCAATTATGCATCACATCATTATCACATGTGTAGAGATTATGTATTTTTACTAAGGATGAGAGTGGTTAGTGGAGTTTCCACCTGGCCTATACACCAGGACCTCTAATCTTCTATACCAGAAAGGTTTGAAATTAAGACCAGAAAGGTTTGAAATTAAGATCTTACTCATGCCCTAATAATATGCTTTCTTTGTACATTGTAACATTTATCAATCCCGTATTATGCAAGCTTGCATTATATTTGAAATAGCTATGTCACCTTTATATGTATAAGAATTAAATTGGTTATATTTAAGGCAAACAACGTGTATATTGAACATCCAAAAATTGGGTCATTGATTAGTTGTTATTAGACCTAAAATACATTTTTAATATAACTTTTGATTAGAGAAAATTTAAATCCATTTTGTTATGAAAACACCAATTAATTATGTAAAAAATTATTTGAATGTGAGATTTAGGCTTAAGCATGTAAAATAAGTTATTAACTATCTAACAACCCTAAAATGAGTAATGAAATGAAAGTAGTACAAAATAGAAGAAAAAAGTCCATAACATAAAGCTAGTCCTGCCTGTGTATCATTAAGTCCGTGTGGACTCAGTGTAGCTCAAGCATATGTCTGTGTAGACTACTACTTATAAGGGTTATTATGTTCATCTAGACCTCCACTCTAGTGAGAAAGGTCACTTGCATACAACTTAAAGGAAAAGGTTAACAATACCAAATAAAGATTCATAAGGATTGACAAAAAGGACAAGAAATACAAATACATGTGAAAATTGGAAATCAAAGTTAATATCCATGTGGACTACTTTCCTCGTAAGAAGGAGTCCGTGCGGATTACATAATAGAGTAAACATGTTCAACATAAGTACATCCATGTGGGCTACATTCCTCATAAGAGGGAGTTCGTGTGGACTCCAAGATGAAACTAAAAGAGCAAAATAAGATCATCTATATGGACTACATTCCTCATTAGAGGGAGTTTGTATGAACATACAATGGTTCCAACAAGTCAACAACATGTACATTAAGAGAATAGAATAACCATACATAGCAATATGATACAAGCATATCAATGTAGTAAATAAAATACATGAAAATATGATATATGAGACATAAGATACTGTTATCAAACCTAAGTCTATGTGGATGACATATCATACACACATCAACAAAGTTAGGCCATGTGAACATCATCATGCTCAAAGATAGGTCCATGCAATTAAGACAAAAATAATAGAATAGTTGTGACGTGAAAATAGTCAATTGTATAATATGGAACAACTTAAAATGATGACCTACTCCTATGATTAAAGTGAGGATTACATAGAATCGCCTCACTTGAGATTAATCCTTAGAGATCATGGGTTTATAAATATCATTAATATATACAGTGAGAGGCCTTAGATCTTACCCTTGTAAGTGGAATTCAAGCAAAAATATAAAAGGTAGGGTTTTGGAAGAATAGAATTTGAGTGTTGGCTAATAGGGCTAGTAGAGCGATTCTTGGTTGGAGTCCTTTTCTAGACTCATGGACAGTGGGTTAAGACTCTTAGAATTGCCTCCTTCTGAGATCCCCCAATTCATATCATAAAAAGGGTATTTATAGGCTCTAAGGTTAAGATATCTCATCTAAAAGTGGTAGAATCCTTCTAGGAGAAGGATTGAACACTTGGATAGGAATCCTATGCTTCTGAAAGATTTTCATTGAAAGTCTATATGGACTTGTTCAACTAAGTATAGGCAAACTTAGGTATGGATTTTCTCACCAATCTATGGGCTTTGGGCTAAGTTAGTTTTAATTCATATAGACATGGACTTTGGCTTGTTCATGCAAATCTTAGGCTTTAGACTTAACTGGTCTAGGCTAGTTAAGTTATGGACCTCATAGCATCAAGTTTGGGTAGACTTGTGCCATGTTAATCCATGCAAACCTAGTTTCTAGGTTACTTACCTTGTTGCTTGAGCCTATTTCTAGTTATCATCATAGGCCAAACTTCAGGCATCTATAATTGCCCCTACTTTGGTATGTGTTATAAAATGCTAGAGCAACAGTACACATTAAAGTACATACCTATATTTTTATTGTTTTTGCCTTTTTATGATCCAACTTACTATTATCATGTCTACATGATTAAAGTTGTTATCTCGCACCTTCATGATCAAACTTGTTACATGTTTTCATGTCTTGGCATTCACACCATTTGATAGCTTGGCATTCACACCATTTAGTGGCATAGCCATTTGTATAATTTGATGGCTTGGATTTACACCATTCAGTGGCTTTATGTTTGCACCCTCCGATGGCTTTGTGGTTCGTGCCATTCAATGGCTTGTGATTTTGTCACTTGCTGCATATATAGTTAATGTTCATGGAAGATGCATGTTCTCTTGTAGGAAAATATGGTGGCAGTTTAAAGTAATACATGTCTTTTTCATGCAATGCATGTTTTCATGTTGAAGTTTAAAGTAATACATGTCTTTTTCATGTAATGCATATATTCATGTTGAGGAAAATGCATGTTTTTATGCATAAAAAACTTATTGATGATTCAGTGAAAGATGTGTTGATAGCCAATGCATGTTTTCATATGGAGATAAATGATGAAATAAGAGGTGCTTATTTTCATACAGAGGAATGTAATGCATGTTTTTCATGTAAAGGAACATAAAGATCAATGTTGCATGTTTTCATATAGAGGGAAATATGTAGATAAATGATGCATGATTTTCATGCATAGGAAAAATATGTGGACAAATGATACATGCTTTTCATGCATAGGAAAACCATGTGGATAAATGATGCATGCTTTTTATGCATAGGAAAACATGGATAAATGATGCATGCTTTTCATGCATAAGAAAATATGTAGACAAAAGATGTATGCTTTTGATGCACAGATAAATGATGAGGTGGTCCCATGAAGGAATAAGTTGATAGGATGTTATGACATGCGTGATAGCTCTTAATCTTTTCTAGATAAAGGAATGTGGCAAGGTATGTTTTTGATTGAGTGATGAATGACGAATGTAGTGAAGCATGTTACTTCGTAATCTTTTCTAGATGATGGAATGAGGCGAGGTATGCATAGTGATGCATGTGTTTTTGCTTGTTTTCTTCTAAATAAATGAGGAATTTGAATGAATAGTGAATGCATGTAAAACATGACTATGATTTTTTCCTAAATGATTGAATGAATGAATTATATTTTATGATGTATGAATGGTGAAGGCAGATGAAAGTCAATGTATGTTGAATAATTGATACATCTTTTGCTATGATGAATGTATGAATGAAGGCAAGCAGAATGGGTAGTTTTTCCTAAAATAGATATATGAATGAGTGTGAGTAAGTGATAGTGAGAGTGAGTGTGAGTGAACCTATTATTTATGATGTTTGTGTGATAATTTTTTTAAATGTATGACTCATTATATGTTTTGTTATTGGGATCATTCTTCTCTTAGGCTTATTATATGAAAAGGTTGGGTTTCAGAAAAGAATGAAGTTATGAAGTTATAGGCTAGGTTAGGATAATAAGAATAAGATGTCTCTTAAAGAAAAAGGTCAAGTTAAAGTGATAGAAAGGCTAGGGAAGGTGTTGAGAGGTAGGTTGAGTCGAGGTGGACAATGGCGAGGCTAAAGCTTAGGTGAAATGTGAATTTTCCATAAAGGGCATTTAAGCTTATATGGCTTAAGAGTGAATGATTATGAAGGATGAGCATACACATGTACATGATTGCATAGCATGGTACTCTTATTATTAGTTTGTCAAAGATTTTCTAATTAAATATTTTCTTTCAACCTTTAATTATTACCTAGACCACCTTTTATAAGTTTTCAATCTAGTGAGGTATACTCTAACTTTTGCCTAGGTTACCCTTTGTGAGTCTTCAACCTAATAAGCTTCTTTATTCTTTTGATTCATTTTTTATATTTTTTATTTTGAATTTAGCTTATCCATATTTGGTTAAGGCTTAGGATCTAATTGTGTTGTGTTTGATAAATTGAGTCTAGACTTGTACCTTTTAAGATGGCTAAGTATGTTTTAGAGCTCTTGCTATAGGAGATAGAGCTTTTCATAAGTAGTTCACTGTGGGTGTTAGCTTTATACCCTCTAGCACTTTAAATATTTGCACTTTTGTTGAATGTTGAATGTTAACTTTTTGAACTTTCCAATTACTGCATTGATGATATCCCTATTATTAGTTAGTCCGAAGATTTTTTGACTAAATATTCTCTATCAATTTCCTTAACTTTTGTCTAGGCTCATGCTTTTGGTTGATCGACCCAATGGGATTAGAAAAAAACTCATTTCTTTTAAATAAGGGCAACTATAGTTCAAAAGAGAATGCTTATTTATTTAAGGATTAAGGCAAATCATTTTGTTTTTTTTTTGTAGGCTTTGGAGTTCTGGCATCTTAGAGCTTATGACCTTTGGATTTTAGGTGAGCAAGAAACATGAAATGTTTGTTATTTAGAATGGTTCTTAGGTTTTGAAATTTGATGCTTTAAGTTTGGAGCCCATTGAATTTAAGATTTGAATGAAAGGCATTCTTTTGGGTGTAGTTGCCCCCAACTTGTTATTTTCTTTCTATCATCTCACATTCAAGGATATTTCTCTTGCTTGACAAGGAAAGATCAAGTTTTGAGCTTCAAAACTGTGAAGTAGTGGTGATCCATCATGCATTATTGGTAACAGATATGGATTAAGCTTATCATGTTTATTTTTTTATTTTCTTTTTTTTTAAATCTCTCAACTCACTATCAAGAGTATCATGCTATGTAGTGATTGTGGTACACAAAAATGCTCATGAAGAACCAAAATGATGTTTTATTAAGCTTTAATTATTCCAACAAAGAAGTAAGAAACAACTAAAAAAGAAAACTATGGCAGTCTTCACATCTTCATTGGATCCGTTCGTATCCTTGCTTAGTGTAATCTAGTAGTTGGTTAATAACTGGCCCATGGGTGGCAAACCGAATGTCAAGAAGAGAGAACCTTACTTTTTAGAGATTTGAGGAATGTTGGTGAGGTCTAGTAATAGGTGATCTTTAGGGTAGGGTAGCATACCATGGTTTATGAGATCTTAGATGGCTCGATGAATGGCTTTGCAATTGTTAGTTAAATGGCTAGTCTTTTGGTGATAAGCATAATATAAGTCATAGTGATGGTTAAGTGGAAGTGGTGAAGAATGATGTTCAGGTGTTAAAGGTTAGAGAAGATTCTTTTCTTTCAATTCCATTAGTATTGTGGACAAAGACTTATTTAAAAAGGGAAGTTTATGGGAAGTCTTTCTTAGCTTGGTCTCTGGTCATTGTTTGCCCCCATGGTTAAATTCATGTCTGTCGAGTTTTTTAGAGCACATTGTTATTGGACATCAGGACTAATCTCTATTGAATATTTTCTTTTATAAGTGCTATCATTTTTTGTTCCAATGCTGCCATTGCTTTTTTAAACATGCCTCTAGTCATAAATTGACTTTCACCTTTGGTTTCAAGTTTTGTTGCCATTTTTGTGGTAAAAAGTGTTGAAGGAATTAGAGGGGTTGAATCTTTTCCTCTGAAGAGCCTAAGCAGAGGATGATCCTTATAGTTAGCATGATACAGTTGTCAATGTTATATGATGCATGCTTCAAGCATTATGATTATGATGCTATGTTATGTTTAATATGCATGGGTGATTGAAGGTTAATGATGCATGTGATACATGATGTTGGACATAATGTGACTGCAAATGAATGTGGATATGTGATGGATTAAGTATGCCAAGTGTATGCATGGGATGTAACTTTTTTGATTTAAATGCATATGATATGTATAAAACATGCCTAGATATAATATGGATATGTCATTACAAAGTGAGTGAAGTCTACATGACAGATGATATGTGTCTTTGTATGGTATGCCAAATGTGAATGTATGGATATATGGAGGATGGTTAATACATGGATGAGGTTAGGAGATTCTATCATGTGCTAGTGTGAATGTGATAAGACAATGTATGCGACCTAGGGTGTTATAGATTAATCATGTCTAAGCCTATGTTATAGTAATGTGAATAGGGTAGTGTTATTCATGTGCAACATATGTTGATATATGAAAGGCTATAATTTTAGTTCATGTATGAAAACCTATAATTTTAGTGCATGACTTATAGAGTTGCCTAATGTTATTGATGATTCCTGCTGATGCCTATTAATCATTGATCTATCTTTTAGGAGGGAGCTGAAGTTTATTTAATCTAGGATTTTCCTCTTAAAGTCAACATGCATTTGTACAAATGACTGGAAACAAATTTATTATCTCATTTTATTAAAAAAAAGTAATTGAAAGGCTTACAAAAACTCATGACTAAGCTAAACTAAACTAAAAAAAAAAGGGGAGCGAGGAGCTTCTATACTTCTGGATCAAGTATTTGCTTGGCATCAATAAGATTTTGGATGGCATGATGAAGGTTCTTGCACTCATTTGTTAAATGCCCTATCTTCTAGTGGTAGGCATAATATAAATCAATCCTATGCTTAGCTAATAGTGGCCCCATTAAAGGATAGTATGGTAAGGGTTAAAGCTTCCTTCCTTTTATAAACTTGTTCAAGCATCAAGACATTAGTCTACCCAATTTGGAGAAGCATCAAGTGTTAACTATGTTGACATCCATATATTGACTGGAGTCATTATTGCCATTATTTTTGAATCTTTTATTCTAAGAGGCCGCTTTCATATCAATGGCTATATCCTTGAGCCATTCCTATGTGGTAATGCCTTTAGCAAAAGCCCCACTTTCATGTCATTATTGGTATTCCTTATGAACATTTTGATTTGGTTGATGTCATCAGGTTTATTCCTCATTTTAAGTACCTTATCTCTCTATTGTTTTAAGTAATTAGAAAAAGATTCATCAGATTTCTTGCACACCAATTCCAAGTCTTTAAGAGTTACCTCGATGGTTGCATTATTTAAATATTGCTTATTGAGTGCACGAGCCAACTCTTCTTAGTTTACCTTGATTTTCCTTTCTAAGCTATAGTACCAATCTAGAGCTTGCACGATTAGAGACTTACTAAATAGGCTTACCATTTTTGTTTTTAATAGTTGGGTTGACCTTATAGCTACTACATACTACTTTAAGTGAGTCTTTAGGTTAGAAGTGCCATTGAACTTACTTAAATTTGGCATCTTGAACTTGTGGGGCATGGCATGGTCAAGTTTTAAGTTGATGTCTTTTAGGTTATGTCTTTGCCTCCAGTCACCAAGTGACTTATGGCCTCTAGCTTTTTGTTCATTTCTTTGATAGGATCCTTCTTATCATACTTGGGTGGTGGAACTTTATTATAGCTAAGCCTAAGTGGTATTTCTTCATCAAAAAATTGGTCATCAGCCATCTCTTTCTTGCTATTGTCAGCAGTAGAAGTTTAGCCCTCTTCTTGCCTAGCATTCATGCTTAATAGTGCAATGGTCATGGTAACCATCATCCTTTTCTCTATATCTTGAAGGACCTCATTTAGCATGGTCTTCATCACTAGTTTGTCTTTAGGCATGATCGCTCTTTTTAGTGGATTGTAGATGGATTAATGTGGTTGTAAAATAGAGGGTTAGTGATGATGCATGATATGTAATGAGTGAATGAATGATATAAATATGGGGATGCATGGTATGAGGTTACAAGATGTTTAAGTAAAAAGTTAACGATTCTTTATAAGATGACAATCTTTTAATGTATGGTTAGCATGTCATATGCTAATGTGAAGTGTACTTAATGCACAAGTATTTGGATGAAAATGTAAAAGTTTACTAGATACTTACGATATATGAAGATACAAAGTTTATGTCATGTAATAGGTATAATGTTATGTATGAGCATTAAAGCTTGATATACATATGGTACATAAAAAATAAGAAAGATGTAAAACAAGAAGGATGTAAAGTTTATGTTATGTAGTAGATAAAATATTATGCATGTGATACAAAAAGGATATGTGTCAGATGTACAAGGACAAATACAAGTAGTTGGCATTCTAACCTTATTATGCCCACACACATAGTCTTAATAATCCTTCTTAAGTAGGCTTACCTAAGCATTATCTGGGGATGCATAGGTTTGAATATAGGCTTAATTAGGCCTAATGACCTCTCATATTTAAAGCATATGCAAAGATAATGGCCTATAAATTTTAATTCTTGTTTGAGATGAAATTAGGCTAGGCCCATTCTAGATAAAAAGCACAATAGGCTTGGCCCCACTTTAAATAAGGTTAAATGTGAGAAGCTCACATAGAAATCATAATGCAATCACAAACTTTTAGGGTTATACAACTTAGGGGAAGTTGCTAGGCTTAACTATATGGGCTTATGGTTTAGTCGAAAAGGCTTACGGCTTCTACAAGTGGAGGTCCCTCCTAATAGGTCTTTCCAATCGAGGATAATAGTGACTAATTAGTTCACCTTTTCATATACCTAAAGGCATGAGGCTTGTGAGTGATGGATATGCTAGCACTTCTCTATCCTTGAATGAAAAATAGGGTCATGGTTCATAACACCATCTATGGTAAAAGGCACACAGTTTATATATAGAGTGCAATGCATGGAATTGATAAAAATTAGAATATTAGATGGCATATTATTTGGGCACTTTTAGATTGAGATTCTAAGTCCCCAGTGGAGTCGCCACTTTAGAGATTATGTATTTTTATCAGAGACGAAAGTGGTTAGTGGAGTTATCACCTGGCCTCTACACTAGGTCCTCTCATCTTTTATACTACAAAGGTTTAGAATTCAAATCTTATTCATGCCCTAATAATATGCCTTCTTTATATATTGTAATGTTTATCAATCCCATATTTATATATAAAGTGCAATGCATAGAATTGATAAAAAAATTAGAATATTAGATGGCATATTATTTAGTCACTTTCAGATAGAGATTCTAAGTCCTCAGTGAAGTCACCACTATAGAGATTATGTATTTTTATCGAGGATGAGAGTGGTTAGTGGAGTCACCACCTGGCTTTTACACCAGGACCTCTGATCTTTTATATTAGAAAGGTGCAGAATTTAGATCTTATTTATGCCCTAATAATATGCCTTCTTTGTATATTGTAACATTTATCAATCCTGTCTTAAGCAAACATGCATTATATTTAAAATATCTATGTCACCTTTTCATGTATAAGAAGTAAATTAGTGGTATTTAAAACATACAACAAGTATATTATACATCCAAAAATTGGGTCATTGATTAGTTGCTATTTGGCATGACAATTACCCATAATTTCATAGGAATTTGCAGTAATTGCCCAACTCCCATCTCTAAGAGATTGGTCTTTATTAAAATACATTTTTACTATAACTTTTGATTAGAGAAAACTTAAATCCATTTTGTTATGAAAATGCCAATTAATTATGTAGAAAATCATTTGAATGTGAGATTTGGGCTTAAGTGTGTAAAACAAAATATTAACTATCTATTACAACCTTAAAATAAATAATGAAATGGAAATAGTACAAAACAGAAGAAAATAGTCCATAACATAAAGCTAGTCCTGCCTATGCATCATGAAGTTCATGTAGGCTCAGTATAGCTCAAGCATATATCTGTGCAAACTATTGCTTATAAGGGTTATTATATTCGTCCGGACTTCCACTCCAGTGAGAAAGGTCACTTGCAGACAACTTAAAGGAAAAGGTTAATGATACCAAATAAAGATTCATAAGGATTGACAAAGAGGACAAGAAATACAAACACATGTGAAAACAAGAAATCAAAGTTAATAACCATATGGATTACTTTTCTTTTAGGAAGGAGTCCATGCGAATTACATAATAGAGTAGACATGCTTAACATAAGTACATATGTGTGGGCTACATTCCTTGTGAGAGGGAGTCCATGTAGACTTCAAGATGAAACCAAGAGAGCACAATAGGATCATCTATATGGATTACATTCCTTAAGAGAGGGAGTCCGTACGAATGTGCAATAGTTCCAAAAAGTTAACAACATGCACATTAAGAGAACATAATAACTATATATGGTAATATCATACAAGCATATCAATGTAGTAAATAAAATACATGAAAATATGATATGTAAGACATAAGATACTATGATTGAACCTAAGTCCATATGGATGACATATTATACACGCATCAATAAAGTTAGTTTATGGGGACATCATCATGCTCACAGATAGGTTTGTGAGGTTAAGATGAAAATAACAAAATAGTTGTAACATGAAAATAGTCAATTATACAATATAGAACAACTTAAAATGATGATGTACTCTTATGATCAAAGTGGGGATTACATAGAATTGCCTCACTTGAGATCAATCCTTAGAGATCATGGGTCCATGAAAATGGTATTAATATGTATAGTGAGAGCCCTTAGATCTTACCCTTATAAGTGGAATTCAAGAAACAATGCAAAAGATAAGGTTTTAGAATAATAAAATTTGAGTGTGGGCTAATAGGGCTAGTAGAGCGATTCTTGGTTATAGTCCTATCCTGGACTCTTAAACAGTGGGTTAAGACTCTCAGAATTGCCTCCTTCTGAGCTCCCCTAATTCATACCGAAGAAGGGGTATTTATAGGCTCTAGGGTTAAGATATCCTATCTAAAAGTGGTAGAATCCTTCTAGGACTAGGATTCAGTGCTTGGATAGGAATCCCATGCTTCTGGAAGATTTTCATCGGTAAGTCTATACAGACTTTTTCAACTAAGTTCGCATGAACTTCGGCATGGGTTTTCCTACCAGTCTATAAGCTTCGAGCTAAGTCTTGGGCCAGGTTAGATTTAATCCATATAGACATGGGCTTTAGCTTATCTATGTGGATCTTGGGCTTTGGGCTTAACTAGTCTAAGCTGGTTAAGGTGCGAACCTCATAGCATTAAGTTAGGGTAGACCTGTGCCATGTTAATATGTGCGGACTTAGTTTCTAGGTTGCTTGCCTTATTACTTGAGCCTGTTTCTAGTTATCATCATAGGCCAAACTTTAGGCATTTGCACTCATTATACATATAATGACATCCATTCATCACTTACATCCTTCATACCATGTATAATGTTTAATGTCTATAGCTATATATACTCTTTAAGTCATACATCTCATACCATCACTAAACATATTTTTCAATATCATTAGAGACTAACTATATGCATTAATTAGCATTATATGATTATTCCTATACAAACATACATATTCATAATCACATACTATTTGGTCTTCTTATACTTTAAATATTATGTCAACATAAATTATTAACCAGAATAATATAAGTTTGGATACTTACCTTTGGAAGTTCGAGAAGTCCAAAATCAGCCACTAACATCTTTTAAAAACCTCAAATTTTCTCTATTTTTGCCATGTTCAAAAGCCTCAACATGTATAAAAGAAATGACTTAATCAATTTTAGTTTAATGTTTCATTATAACCCATTGTTAATATTCTTTACTTTCAATACACATACTTAAATAGTTTCCAGCATTTATATCCCAAATTGTATCTCATTTTTTATCATCCTACTTATTGAATTTGGTGTAATTAAAGAAGTAAAACTACATATCAATGTTTTAAGTTTGTTTTGATTCAAGTTTCACTTCAATTGGACTTATATATTAAAAGTTATAAGTTAATTATCATGTACTATTGTTGTAATTCTTCATTCTAGAAATTTCAGATTTCCAATTTAC
>CANXYI011988931.1:0-10443 GCA_948208565.1 Hura crepitans
TTATAGCTTTTTTATGATGGTTAATTTGTCAATTCTCAATTATATTTTTATTTAATGTGCCATTTTTTTTCAAAATATGATTGATAATTTTATAATTATTTTTAATATGCTCTTATTTAATATGACATGTTATTTAATGAAAAATATGAAAATAAATCTTATAATCCAGATAATGTTAATTAAATTTTATGTTTCTACGAAAATATGAGTGGCTATATTTTTATTTTTTAATAAATATTTAATAAAATAAAATAAAATAAAAATAAATACAATCATAGCGCAATATTAATCTTTTTAATAGAAGAAATAAAATAAATTTTGGAAACAGAAGTGCAAGTGCTGCTTACAGTAAAATAAAAATACTAAAAGATGGCGGACAGTTGTTGTAAGAGAGATGGGTAGGCAAAGGGTTGTCGTGTTGTGTAAGATGACTGAGTTATGATTCCACGGCTATGGTGAAATTGATGTGCATGTATCAGTTTCTATGTATATATGGGACTTCCTCACTTCTTTTTATCTAAATCGAAATCCGCCTGCTCAATAAGACTATCGCTGGCTTTCTTCTTATCTTCTCGTAGCTCCATCAAATTATCCCTTACTTTTGTCAAGTATATCCTCTCTCTCTTTCTAAATCATTTGCTTCTTTTCTTCCTTTTTTTGAAGTTATCTACTCGAATGTTTATGTATAGTTGTTGAATTTGCTTTCGACTTCAACTATCTTGTTCTGCTATTTCTTTTTGTCGCCTTTCTTCTTGCTTCATCAGAATCTCGTACTTTGGTTGCTGCCTTTTGCATTCTAATTTTGGAAAGTTCCTATTTTGCTTTCCTTGATTAGTCTCTCGCTTGAAATTTGAAGTGGGTTTATGCTTTTCGAGGTGGGTTTTTGTTTATAATGAGAAAGATTTCTGATTTCTGCTGTGCTTTCGAGGAGACTAATTATAGCTTTCTTTTGCCCAGTTCCTTTTATTATTATTATTATTATTATTATGACTGTTCTTTTTTTAATCCTGTTTTTCTCCTTTAGGTAGTTCTTCAGTATTGGTGTAGGGCGTGATGGATTTTTTGAGAAGGAGAATATTCTTATCACTGTGTTGAATTCTGTATTGATTTGCATTACTGTAAACTATAAAGTATTTTTTAGGGGTAAATATCCAGCAACTTTGAATTATCGTCTTGTTTTGAAGTAAAGCTGCTTCAAATTCCAATTTTTGGGCGTAATAGCTTGAGGTTACTTTTTCCTTTTCCCCTCAATTTTCTTCTCAGCTTCTTAGCTGGGTTTCAGTGTAATTTGATGTTTTGCAGTAAGGCAGGATCTTCTCAGCCTCTAATTGATTTACTATGTTATGAACTAGGATATTGGCTCGTGTTGCTACTGTACATGACTTGGGAGTCTTTCTCCTTTTAAACATGGTCTCCATTGAGGCCCTTGTGCTTTCACATTGTCTTCATTTTTGTCTTTATTATGGTTATTGTTCTTAGTGAATGTGGGTGCTTGTTGATATATTATGAATTAAAAGCAAAGGAATCAGTTTTTTGCAGGAGTAGTTACTTATTGTACTGTTCACCATGAAGTCTGATGTGAGAAGTTCATTAGAAATATTATGAGTTGAAATATGCATATGTCTGCAAATCCCCAAAAGAGAGAATAAAAAAAAGTTGATGTTGATACAGAGACATGTATTACTAATAATCCAATGTTTATTGACATGTTGTGTTGTAGTTTTGGATCTGGCACTTAGGATTTGATGTGCATTTCAGGAATATTATTGAAAGCTAGCAGAAGTTTGAGCATAAGAAAGTTCAACAATGAGTCAACCTAAAATTAAGCGTAGAGTGGGTAAATATGAAGTGGGGAGAACTATTGGTGAGGGAACATTTGCTAAAGTGAAATTTGCGAAGAACTCTGAGACAGGAGATTCTGTGGCTTTGAAGATTCTTGACAAAGAGAAGGTTCTTAAACACAAGATGGCCGAACAGGTCCGGTTAGTTTCTTTTTTTCCCCCATTTGTAAATGATTCTATCTTGGAAATTTACAGTTTCTTTACGTCGTTTCCCATGGTGGCATCAGGCTTCTTATATTTTTTTTGGTTTTCATTTTACAGATAAGGCGAGAGATATCAATAATGAAGCTTATAAAGCATCCAAATGTTGTCCAGTTATATGAGGTTTCTCTCTCTCCCCTCTCTATCTTTTCTTTTTTCCTGTACTTTTTTTTTCCCTTTCTGGGTTTAAAGACTTTAGACTATGAGCCTATGATGCAGACTTGCAACTAAGTATGTTCTTTCAATTGTGTCTTTTAAATCCAATCCTACTTTTAGTTTCCTCTTGCATCACTATGTGCCACATGTAGGTGATGTTGGATTTTCTGGTTCTTTTCAGGCTTGCATTTCACTAGAAAGTATAGATAGTAATTCTGTTAAGATATTCACTATGCACATTTTCCATGTAAATGAAGTGTATCATCTCCTTCTGGCCTGGAGGAAGGAGACTTGACCTGGATATAGTGATTCAAAAGAGCAGGCTTCAAGCGAGTTCAGAAGTCAAAATAACCTTAATCATGCTATGGATTCCCTATAAATTGTTATTTATTTGGATATAGATATTCTTTGCTAATATGGCCCCTGTTCATTAGGTGGTATTTTAAATGTAATTAGCCATTTTGATATGCAGTTTGAATTAAATCAGATACTGTGTTATTCAATATGCTATTTAGGCATTTATATGGCCATTTGCTTGACAAATAATTGTTGAATTATCCAAAAGTAGCAGCTTAAAGAACCTGAAAGAAGGTGTAAGATTCATCTGATTAATTTTCTTTTACAGGTCATGGGAAGCAAGACAAAGATATTTATTGTCTTGGAGTTTGTTACTGGGGGAGAGCTTTTTGACAAAATTGTAAGTTAGTGTATTGCAAACCTTTTTAATCTACAAGATTCCTTGTATTACATTTTTAGTCAGCTTGATATTCTTGAGAAATTTGAGAAGTCACATGTTTGATGTCATTATGACTTTTGAAAGAAGCCATTCGATCTTTAAGGCATTTCAGCCATTCTTCTCTGTCTATTAATTGCTGAAACTATCCAGCCCTGGATATTTTGTTGTCTCTAAAATAGATCCTGTATTGGTAAAAACAACTGTTTGAAATATATTTATTTTTTTTAGCATTCTTTTTGAGCCTTAGAATGCTTATAAGCATGTCCTCGCTGGTGATTTTATATTGTGAAGGTAAACCATGGACGGATGAGAGAAGATGAAGCTCGAAGGTACTTTCAACAGCTTATTAATGCAGTTGATTACTGTCACAGTAGGGGCGTCTACCACAGAGATCTGAAGGTATAACTTTTGTGTCCTTTGAACATTTGGATAATGTATTTGTTATCTTTTATCTGAGACCCCTTGGAGTCAAGAACAAAGTCATTGCCTTCTTTCTTTTTGCTGCAGCCAGAAAATTTGCTATTGGATGCGTCTGGAAACCTCAAAGTTTCTGATTTTGGATTGAGTGCATTGTCTCAGCAAGTGAGGGTAATTATATCAAATTTCATGGCTTCTCTAAGACCATTCTTTATATCATTTTCCCAGCCAAGTCTTAACATAAATAAGACCAATTTCTTGAGTCAAATGGACTTGTTGAGTAAGATTGGCTATCATGATGATTATTAACAATAAAAGATGCTTTGCTGTGTTATCTAAAATACAAGCTAAGCCTATACAAGAGAAACAATAAATAACATGTTCTTCTGCAGAGCTGCCTTCCTAGTCACTTGAATCATATAGGGTTGGTCTTAAAAGTTGTTTTGCGTGCATTTTTGAATTTTCAAATGCATTGCTTTTTTACTCCTCCTCGCTCTCTCTCTCTCTCTCACAATTTCTCATCATATTTGGGGGTTCTTTCACTGAAATTGGAGATGAACACGCACATATCCAAAGTAATAATTGGTCTGCCTTCTAACAAGCTTTCATGGCTCTTAGAGGCCATTCTTCTTACTCACAAGTTTATTTGGCAGGATGATGGCCTCCTTCATACTACTTGTGGAACTCCAAATTATGTTGCTCCAGAGGTATGGGCAACTGTTTTTATGCCAAAAGTTTCTTTGTCATTCTTATCACATTCTGATCCTTTGGCCTTGATGTTCAGGTCCTTAATGATAGAGGTTATGATGGGGCAACTGCTGACTTGTGGTCATGTGGAGTGATACTCTTTGTACTGCTTGCAGGGTATTTGCCTTTTGATGACTCTAATCTTATGAACCTGTACAAAAAAGTGAGCATTTTACATATTTCTGGACAATTAATCTTTTATAGTTCTATGTCCTCTAGATTTCACTTCTCCTTTCCCCATATGCAGATTTCTGCAGCTGAGTTTACTTGCCCTCCTTGGCTTTCTTTTGGTGCTATGAAATTAATTACCAGAATTTTGGATCCCAACCCTATGACTGTAAGTTATTGTGATTTAACAGCATTCTTGTTATTCTTAAATTGGCTTTTGACTATACTCACTCTTAGAAAATGTGCTAAAGAGGGGGCTTGTTGATTCATATAACTAGTAGTTGACAGGTTTTAACACTCCACGAAGTAGCAGAAATTTCTTCTGTATTGTCTTAATCCACTGTGTGAAACCTAGCCAACTGTGTTTAAACTCACACCCACAACCCCCTCCTCAACCAACCATGTAGCTCACAGCCACAACCCCTGCCTCAACCAACAGAATTGCCAAATGGCTGATACGAGTCATTTGAATTTGGTATTTTGACCTTTGTCTAACGCAGCCCTTCATGTCTTCCCCTTCAATAACATGCACATTCAGGTTTAGAGCATTTATATTTTGCATAGATGAAGATATTATGCTTTTTCTTTCCTGGTTTGAAACTAGCATCCAAATGATTGTGTTCTGCCAATGTGATAGCCTCATACTTTACAAGATTACCAACTTTTACTAATCGTATATTGCCTTCAGAATTATAAATTTAATAATTTCTTAATTTTTTATCTGTTTTATTTTTCTTTTCAATTTTTTTTTAATATTCCATTTGGTTTATCTCTGACTTGTTATTTCTTTTTATGCCAGCGCATCAGCATACCCGAAATCTTGGAAGATGAATGGTTTAAGAAAGGATATAAACCCCCTGTGTTTGTGGAGAAAGAAGACACCAACTTGGATGATGTTGAAGCTGTTTTCAAGGATTCAGAAGTGAGTGTCATAAGTTTATAATTTGCTGCAGTATTTTTGGGCTTTCTGTTGATAGTGTTTTTTGAAGACTATTTCATTGGCATTGGTACAGGAACATCATGTAACAGAGAAAAAGGAAGAACAGCCAACAGCTATGAATGCATTTGAGTTAATTTCAATGTCAAAAGGACTGAATCTTGAGAATTTATTTGATGCAGAACAGGTTTGAGAATAATTCATCCTCTATACGCTTGTGCTTATTTTTTACACAAAGGGTAGAATAACAGTACCTCTTCAAGATAGATTCTCTCTCTTTGCGTCTGTGCGCACAAGCATGTTATGCACATTTTTTATTTATTTGCGACGTAGTAAATAGTAGAGCACCAAACATCTGTCCTGCTTCTCAAGAGGGAAAGGAGTTGATGTTAATGTATTGTTTCATTTACCATCTAGTATGATCCAGTTGTCAGAATATGTATGACTGTTCAATTTGTGTCTGCATAACACTTAACATTCATCTGTTGTTTGAGCATTCCAAGGATAGATCCACAATTCAATTTCCAGAAAAAGATATCCAAATGCATACTTGCACGTGTCGTATAAAGGTATAACAATGTTTGAAATACTCAGCACATGGCATTGCTGCTGCATCCTGTTTCTTCGCGTCAATTCATTGGAAGTATGAAAAAAGAACAGAACATTGTTTCTAGATTAGCTCAAAGTTCCTAGGCGACCGAGAACAACTTTTCTTTTTGAAACATTATACATTATGCATCATGTAATAGATTACCTACTCTATGTGGCAAAACGCACGATTGATTTATGGATTTCTTTTTCTCCTTAAGCTGCTGAAAATTGAACTTTGAGTTATTATCTGACCATATTTTCTGGTAATGTGGTTGACTTCAGGGATTTAAGAGGGAAACAAGGTTCACATCCAAATGCCCTGCCAATGAGATAGTCCATAAGATTGAAGAAGCTGCAAAACCCCTGGGCTTTGATGTTCAGAAGAAAAACTACAAGGTGAACTAATTCTAAACAGAAACTGTATTTTTGTTTGGCTTGAGTACAAGTTTTGGTGCCTCTGAGGTAACATGTATACATTATCTTTCTCAGATGAGGCTTGAAAACGTGAAAGCTGGGAGAAAGGGAAACCTTAATGTCGCGACCGAGGTGAGTGAAACATTAAACTTGCAGCTGCGGTTTAGTCTGTAATTATTTTGTATTCATTCTGCATTTTCCTGCTTCTCCATCAGATTTTTCAAGTAGCCCCTTCTCTACATATGGTCGAAGTGCGCAAAGCTAAAGGAGACACTCTGGAATTCCACAAGGTACCTTTTCTGTTACTATAAAACACATTTCTGTAGCAGTTCTTTGTTCAACTAACATCGTTTCCATTTGCCAAATGTCTTTCCTATGCAGTTCTATAAAAACCTTTCGACATGCCTCGACGATGTTGTCTGGAAAACCGAAGAGGACATGCAAAAAGTAAAGTGAGCAGAGCCTGTTTTGAAGTGCGATACATAGCTATCCTCTCATCGTCTTCCTCTTCTCCGGCTGCTTCTACCAAATGTACCATACTTGTTCTATATCTTCATTCTTTACTACCCTTTTTTTTTTCTTTGGTACCATTTCCAGTTCTGTAGAATTAGAGAGACATGAAATGGTGAAAATCACCAATTGTTTTCCATTGCTGTAGCCTGTTATTGTTGGAAAGCATGGAAAACTTTCATAAGCTTGTGTTCTTTTCCTCCTCTCTTCTTGTTTTTCTATTCCTCGTCTTCTGCTAGATGATGTCAAGAACAGGAGATTTGGCAATTGTTAGTGTTTGTATATGTTACTTTTTTTGGCTATTTATTCTGCTTATTTCCTTTGAAATTAATCCCAGAAAAGTTCGCGTGATGATTAAATATACTCGATGGATTGAATGTATCTAATCCGCACCGTTAAATCTGCACTCACTCTTAATCCGACAATTGATTATGAATATTCAGATTTTAAAGAGCGTAGATTCGAAAAGTTTTGGCATGGATGTTGGAAATTTGGATGGGCTGACTTTAGCTTAAATCAGCTCAAAATCGAACCGTTTAAAATTAATTTTAAACCGTTTTTAAATTTTAAATTTTACTAAATTGAAATTTAACTAATATGAGGAATATTTATTTCAGATTTCATATTTCATCGACTTTGATCTTGTGTTTTTAAAATGTTATTTTTTTTAAAAATAATATTTTAAATTTTTTTTTGAAAGAGTTATGGTAGAAATAAAAGAGTAAAATATATTTGATTATTCTAAATACTAATAAAATATGTAAGAATAAAAGTAAGTGGAAGTTTTTTTTTAATTTCATTTTTTATTATAAGTATTAAGAATAAATTTAAAATTTTTATATTATATTTTACTATATATTTAGTAATTTGTAAAAGGTAATATAAATCGTCATAGTACTATTTATTTAAAATTTAAAATTTTATTTAATCAGAATTGATGGTAAAAATAAAAACTATCAAATATCAATTTTGCAAATAATGATTAAATATAGAGGGCCAAGATATGCAATGATTAAAAAATGATTGATTTCTTATAAAATTGATTAAAATTCAAAATTTTAAAATTTATAAAATTAAATCAATTGTAAAAAAAATTACCTTATTAAATTGATTTGAAAAGAAATTTCTGAAGAACCGAAAAAGCTGAACCGAAATATTTGGATCGGTTCGATTCGGTTGAGCGGATTAATGGGCTAATTTGGGTGATAATCATTTACCTAGGAAACGTTGAAAGGCAGAGAGATTGGCAGTTGACAGTCGTTGTTGAAGAAAGGGAAAAGGGGAATCAAATTCAAAGCAATTGTTAGCCGCAGCTGATCTTCGTCTTCTTCCTCTTTAATTCCCCATTTCAATGCTTCTCTAGGTATACACTTGCAATATCAATGTAATTCAGCTCTTTCTAACTCTGAATTCGAATTTGTTTGGTTTTGTTTTGAAGCTTATTTCATGCCTATCAATTTGCGCCAACGATAATGGTAAAGATTTTTCTTTTCCATCTCCTGTTATAAGGTTTTTTATTTTTAACCAGATTATTTAGCAAATCAGCTTTTTCCTTTTCTTTTTCACCGTTTCAGAATTTTCTAGTGGGAGCTTTCAAGCCGCCATGTAACATCTCAATTAATTTCGCTGATGGAAGAAGCCGCAAGCAGGTTTCATCTCAATGAAGTTTTACTTTTTGCTATTAATTTTTTTTTTCCCAATAACTCTAGTATTTTGTATCTTTAAACATTAGGGATGCAGTGATTTGCAGGGAGCATAGAACATTTTGCCTATGGGATTTGAGAGTTTTAGGTTACATATTGTTATAATGTATGGCTATGGGGATTTCAAAATTTCTTCGGGACTGTTTTATTTTTGTTAACAATTTCTTTTAAAGAATTTGAAAGGCAGAGTTACATGATCTTTTGAATTGATAACTACTCAAGATTATTAGCAGCGTTTGGAGATTTGTCACTAAAGCTATTTTTTCTTCCCTGTATTGGCATGTAGGATCTGAGAGCCAAATTCAATTATTTGTTTTTCAAATCACCATTAATTTATTATGTATAAACTGTTTACTATCATTTTCCTACAATTGACCCATTCAACTTTGATAATGCTTTTGCAATTAAGTTGTATGTAATGATATAAACTCCTTTACATTGGAACATCAAATCCATAATAGAGATCGGTTGAGCTGGGTGGAGGTTTCTAAGTTTCAACTTACCACATTTAAGGTGATCTGTCATTTTGGGTGGGGGTTACAGTGATCTACATGGCAGGATGCTTGCTATGCTAATAGGTCTTACACCTGATACAGTGAATTTACATCCAAGATTTGACTAGTTTTATTTGGACGTGATAGTGATTAATAAAGAGGATATGCTACTTCTATTTAGAAAATGTTCGAATAAAATCTTATTCAAGCTTTTGCGTACTATTTCTGTGCATCTTGTAGGTTCCACTAAAGAAGGAAAATGGGCAAACAGTAATGGTTCCTCTCTTTCAAAGTCAAGAAAACATTGTGGGGGAGGTATTTTTTGACATTTTGGATGGTTTTATAAGTGGTTCTGTTCATTGTTCTTATGAATACTGTAAAACTGAAAGTTTACATTGATATATTCAGGTTGTCGTAGAACCAATACAGGGAAAGAAGGTTGAACATAACGGCGTTAAAATTGAGCTACTTGGTCAGATAGGTGTGTTGATTTTCTTCAAATTTTATTTCGTTGTTTTCTTTATATATATATATATATATATATATATATATATATATATGTTTATTTTATTGATTCGAGAAGAAGATAGAGATAGAGAAAAGAGTGACATGGAAGAAAAGGTTTCCTGATGTAGTGGAAGAGCTTAGGGCAATTGAACAAAATCCAACAAAAAAAAATCCACTCTTTATTTGCATATTGTCCATACTTAAATTACTTTTTATAACATTATAGTCTCTTTAGACTTTGCATAACTTGATCTATACAAGTATCAGGAAAGAATGTTGCATTGATGGCAATATACTAATCATTTTGTTGCTTATATTATATTCCTTAAGTAAATTTGAACTGGAATTCTTTTGTATTCATATTCTTACAAGAAAAATTATTATATGTTAATTTTTAATAAATTTTTGTTTGACCTCTATAAGCCGGGAATAGAAGTCGATGCTGCAATGTGAGCATTAAACTGGAATTCAAATGGATATATCAGTTTGTAGTTAAAATTGAATTTGATCTTTATCCTTGTACAATTATGCTGTGGTCCCAATTTGTGGATCGGAACACTGGGCAATAAATCAAGCTTGTCAAAGGTAGTTTGTACCTTTGAACTTATTAAAGGAAATTGCGTACCTTAGGATTCGTCAAAGAGAGAACTCAATCTCTTAGAATTTCTATTGACTTTCTGCTGATTTTATTGATCAAATCCAGCCTCTTTAAATAGAGTTTAGAAGTCTAATAAAATAGGAATTCTTTTCCAACTAGGAAACTATTAATTCTTCTCTAATTAAAGAATATTAAAAACAGGAAATAATATTACTAATTTGCAGGAATTAAATCACTACTTTTGCTGGAAATAAATCACTAATATAGGAATCCAATTATAACTAAAATACTGCTTATTAATGGTAGAACCGTAACAATTATTCCCTCCTAGAAAAAGAGCTTGTCCTCAAGCTCTAGACTCTTGTAATGTTCTTTTAAAAGATGGTTACAATTTTGAATAGGTGGCAACCATAGTATTATTGA
>CANXYI011988995.1:0-12196 GCA_948208565.1 Hura crepitans
AAAGTAGTAAAATACATTAATAACATATTTACATATTTCTACTCAAAATATAATAAAAAATAATAATATAAATTAATTTAAAAATATATTATTAAATATATGGCATGCATATATAAAATTTACATCATTTTATTAAAAATATTTTATAATTTCATTACATTTTAATACAAATAATATAATATATTAAATTAATTAAAATTTATATATATATATATATATATATATATTATTAAATTAAATAACATTTTATGATTAAACAGATTTTATATTTTTTGGGATAATTATAGACAGATTTGAAATACATTAGGATAATTTAAAGAGATTTTTAATCAATTTGGGACAAATTAAATTTATATATAAATAATTAAGTTAGATTTCGGATAGGGTATTTTTATCAGTTACCCAACTTGCTGCCTTTCTTATTTACAACTAGTCAAATTGTATATTCTTAATTGCAGACAGCCGTTATTGAAAATAGTTAAAATCCATGAAGGTTTTTCAGTGATCAAAACTAAATTTTTCATTCTCTTCTCCCTCAAAAAAAAAAAAAAATACATATCAAGACAAAGAATAGTATTCTTCCTTAAAAAAGAAAAGAAAAGACAAAGAATACTATTCTCAATTCAAATCTCCTTATATTCCGAAGGAAAAAAAAAAGCAAATCTCTTTATAAAATCCTCTAATTAAATATTACTGTCACATAAATATTCTTTTTTATAACATTAGTTCTGCAGATTTAGATCACATATCAAAACACACTGATTAATAACGAATAATCCATTTGCTAATGTAAAAAATAATAATAATAAAAAAAAAGTGATATCTCATTCCAAGATTACATAAATATTATCAGGCATAGTGCGTTTAACAGATTAATGGAGGTTAAAATAACTATTAGAATTTTCTTAGAAAATTAGAGATTTGAGTGAGTAGATTTTTGAACTGATTGAATTGGAAAAAATGTTTTTTTTTTTTGAAAATAAAAATCAATTGACTAAATTAAAATAAGACAACAGCTTTCAGTATACCTACCGCCGTAGTCTAATTAACATCCTATAATCATAATTCACGCCCTAATGATCTCGTTTTGGAATCTTTTTCAGCTTCCTGTATTTTCTTTTTTTTTTTTTTAACTTTTTTAGCTTTCTTTTTCTTTTTCCAAAAAAAAAAAAATCAATCGGGATAGAAGAATTGTACAACACGTGGCTTTTAAGGATGTGGTTGTTGAACGACAAGCAGCCTGTACTTTTGCGTAGAAGATTAGAATTCTGTCATTTTTTTGGACGAGAAAATGCCACTCAATTTATTCAAATTTTTATGTGATTGAAATTTGAAATCAATTTAAAAGTTGGCCCGGCCATCCAGTACTTATGATATACATTAATATGCATCACTAGATTAAAATTATTTTTTTTAATTTAATAACACGTATTAATATGAATCGTACTGTCATAATACTCTTTGTAATTTTATTTTTTTTATTGAAAAAAGAATTTTCGTTGAATGTCATTTTTTTTAATGTATTATATAATATTATGTTGTTTTTATAGATATAATATTTTAAAAAATTATATATTGTGCTATTTTTTTATATTATACTGTAGTCAAATATTTTTAAGTTTGTAAATATTACTTTATCAATTAAGAGTGTATTTGAAATATCAATTATACAATGAGAATAAAAATAAAGAAAATTATGATTATAATGCAAATATATCAATTAAGGAGTGTTGCGTCTTATGGATTTGTTTAGTTAATTAGAAAATAATTAAATTTTCAATAATATAAACTATAAATAATTTCTAAAATAAATATAAATATAAATATAAATACAACAGCTAACCATCATCTGGTTAACCTGACAATATGATTTAGAACACTGGAAAGATCAATTATTAAACTTGCCCGCATCATTATTGTATTAATTTAGTGGAATAACTCTTATCCCGAAGAAATTTTGCCTATAACTATTCTCTTAAAAATGATTTTTCAGAGTTGATGGCGAAGCTTTTTTGTTTCATAATTATTTAGTATTTTTTTTTTCCTCTGAATGCTTTTGTATGGTTATTTTGATTAATGGAAGTAGCGGACAAGGGGATAGAGAGAGAGAGTACATAATGGAAGAATTCACCTATCTATTTATGTTCTTAATTTTATAGGGTACAAATATTAATTATAGTTAGAATAACAAAGCTCAAATAAATTATCCTTTGATTGCCATTTAATTGTCTTCCATTATGTTTGATTACGTTTTAAGCAAATGGAATTAGAAAGTTCACGATTTTAATATGCCCTTTTTTTGCTTTAAATTAAAGTTACATTATATATATAGAATTCCAATTTTGTTTTATATTATAAAGAACTTTTGAAAGATTAATAAAAAAAAGAAAAGAAAGGAAAAGCATAACAAGAACTAAACGGAACCTTTCAATGAGAATTGAAGAATCTCGTATTGAAGACAGACATCAACATCATCATCATCATTAAGCATTTTTGGCCGAACTTATTAACATTCATAAACTCAATTTATATATAATATCGACATTCTTATCCCGGACACATTTTATCTATTTAATTACTAATTTTAATATCAAAACTTATTTTATAGCTGTTTTTTTTATAAACATAAAAAAAAAACATGTTTTGTATTTACTTTCTATTGAAAATAATAAAAAATAAAATTAAAAAATACTTGTATATTTAACAATCTAATTATAACAATGATTAAATACATTTGTGAAATTAAATATATCTAATTTAAACTATTAAATTTATATTTTTTAAAATTTAATTATTTTAATAAGTATAAATTTAATAACTAATAATAAACGAAGGAGTCCGAATTTTTATCTGCGGGCCGCATTTAAGCCTAACAAGTACAAGCCACTTTCCAAAAGGGAAAAAAAGCTTAATTATTAGCCTATCACAATTGGATCTACTTGGGTTGGGCCGATGCAGTTCTAAATATAATTATCAGGCATATATACATATAAAAAATTTATTAAATGTTTCTTTTCAATTTCATTTTTTTTAATTCATTCGGCATTTTAAATCTATTAGTCCGATTAATTTGAATTCGCGCTATATAGATCTACAATAAGTGATAAAACACTCCCTCCAAAGCATTTAAAAGTACTTCATTTTTAGGACTCAAACTCGAGACATCTAATTAAGGGAAAAGAGATGTTTGCCATCCTATCTCACTTCGAGGTCTTTTTAAATTTTTTTTTTTAAATTTGCATTCTTAAACTTTTCATATTTAAAAAAAAATTAATTTTTTATTTAAAAATGTCTGTTTTGTATTTCTAAATATAAAGTTTATTATAATATATTTAAGTATATTAAACTATAAATTATATAAAATATTTTAAACTTTTTTATATACCACAATATATTTTAATATATCAAATTACAGTTTTTATATTACAGTTGAATTTATGGTATATTAAGGTATTAAGTATACCAAATTACATATTGTATAAACTATTTTGAATTTTTATGATATTCTTTCTTATATCTAAGTATAAAAGAGATAACTTTAAAACAAAAAATTTAAGAAAGCGATTTAAAAAAAAAACTAAATACGTTACTTTTATTAAAAAAAAGGTTTTTTTGTTAAAAAAAAAAAACTCTCCGGCTTGTGTGAACTTGGTTGGGTTATTGCAGTTTGCTTGGTAATGGTCCAGTGGGCTACCTATCAATGCGGCGTCCCACGATTTGTAGATCAACCTGAAGAGAAATGCTCCAAGTTCAAGAGCAAATATTCTATGGACCCCAATTTAAAAATTCTTTAATTCTATTTATTATTTATTTAGCTTAAAGACTCGATTTATCTGTTATCTTTTTTATTACGTTTAAGTTTAATATATTTGTTTCAAATTGGCATTTGCTTTAACGATGAACGACTTGAACAAAAATAACTCCATATTTCTCATCATATTTTATATTTTATATTTTTTCTGACATTATTATTATTATTATTCTAAGGTCTAGCTGGCAAATTTTAATTGCATTAAAAGAGCTGTGCATTAATCAAACATAAATAATGAAAGATTCTTATGAAATATTGTTAAATTCAATTAACTTGAATTCCAAGTTATTATAATAATTTTTTTTTTCTGAGAGATAAAAATTGGTTGAGTAGAATATTGTGAATCTCTCATGCAGAAACGTGAAAATTAACCTAATGGATAATGATCTTTCTGGTTAAATTTCCAATGATCAAAGCCCTTATTCTGGGATAGCAGCAAGTGGACCATGTGGTGTTCAGACATATAATCCTACCAAATTTTCCGAGGATATCGTGGAGATCATCGACATTGTAATTTTTTGAGGATGTTGAGGCAAAGCCAGCGGAACCCAGAATGTCTTGTGGAAGCTGATGATCCCAATGTCAAGCGAAAACCCAATATCAGACCCCTCCAGTTATATGCTTATTCCTCAAGATTTGGATCACGTGAGCACATGTTTTTCTTTACGTAAAATGCACGTGCATGCAGGGCAATCCTTTCCACTCCCTCTACGCATCCTAAAATTTCCTTTCCTCTCCTCTCCCTAACTTTATGCCTTGAATTTCAAGCTTTTTTGCAGTTTCTACACTCTTCTCATGTGCTGCATTTTCCATTCTCCGTACTTTCTACTCTATCCACCTATTCTACCCTATACCCTTTCGAACTAAACCTTCATTGTCTTATCCTGAAAAAAAAAAAAATTACAAACCAATATAATTATAATAATAATAGGATTTAGGTTATTTTTTGCCTAAAATTTTGGAAGTAGTCGAAATATATGTATATCATTCATCTATTTTTCATCAGATTTTATTGCTGATATCAAGAAAATTGAATGGTTTTATTTTTAATACTAACACGTAGCATTTTGTAATTGTTTATTATTTTGGAAATGATATTTTCTCAATAATTTTAAAATTTAATGGTAAAATCTAAAAAAAAAATATATTTTGGTGATCACTACAAAAAAATTTAGCCTTATCCGATTATAATATGTCAAAAAATTCTATTATTTGCTTGATCCATTAATAAAAGAAAAAAGTTCATTGATTGTGAACCAAGTTTGCTCTTTTCATGTAACATAATATATCTTGATTTAATTGAATTGAAAATATTATTATAATAAAATTAAAAAGGAATACACTTCATACTAGCAATTATAAGAAATGGACAATTGAACACTTTATTTGTGAAGATTAAAGTCTTTGTCTGTATATCTTTGATCTTGAATGTTGATTGTTTATATTGCCGACTTGAGATGCAAAGCATGAAATCTACACGAAGTAGCCGGCAATATATAATGTTATATTATATGTAGATGATAAGCAAATGGCTCAAATTCAGCTGAAGGGCCAATGCTACAGAAAAGTTTGAAGACATCCCAACAAAGTTGGGTCCTCACTTAACCCTTTTGATTTGCTTACATTATCTTCTATGAAATATTTAGTATGTCATTGCTATCATTGCATGCCCCACTTTTTGTCATTACTGGCTTGCATTATGAATTGGATTTAATTAATTACATTGTGTTCTTCCTTTTCCCCCTTTTTAATTTAATTTATAATCTTATATTTTATCTATTTGCTTTATTTCACTAGCCAATTAGCTACTGAACTTTTGCACCTCAATTTCATGTGATGCACTTCGATTTGATTTTACTTGGGATTGAGTGAAATAATAAGAATTCACTAACATATTTAATAAATGTTCAAAAGAAATTATTCTATTGGTCCTGATAAATATTGGTAATTAGGAGGCGAGGTTTTCTTTATAGGAGTTCGAATTATGAGATCTCATAATCATTATACTATAATTAATTGGTTAATATGGTTTTTATTTGGCGTTTAATTAAATACATTATACTTCGCTTGCATTAAGGTTTTCTTTTAATATATTCTAATTCTTTTCTGGTATAAGACGGACAAAACGAAAATTCTATCCAATAACATTGAGAGTATACCCACATGCTTATTAGATTACTCCTCGAAATTTGGCGCTTTGTTTTTTAAAGCACATAAAGTTATTTCTTCACGAGGAATCAAAGGAAAAAAGCTATTCTTTAAATCATATAATAACGATAAATTAACTTGGGATAAAATTTTCAATAATTAGAGGTTTTAAATTTAAATTTTGAATAGAAAGTATTTTTTAAATATTTAAAAAGAAATTTTTTTTGTCATGAATTTATTTGATGTAAATCCATATTAATTATGAAGGCTCAAAATCCCTAGATGTATTTACATAATTAAGTCCCAATATCACATATATGGTATGATATCATGCTAGTTAAATCAAAAGAAAATTATGAATGCAATAATTTAATGATTCCATTAAGATCACACATAATTAACTTGGTCCAGGGGGGATATAATTGAGTTGAAAAAAATTACTTTATTTTTAATTCGTTTATAGCTTTTACACAAATGAAGAGGGATAGTTTTTGAGAAAATAATTTAGCGATAAATTCTGTATTAATATTTTGAGAGTATTTGAATTCGACTTTCATTTTCTTATACGGAGAGGGATATTAAGAATAATAGCTGATGATTAACAGTGAATAACGTGGATGATCTGGGATTCCACTTTTATTGAGAGGTCTGAATTAAAACTTGTGTCACATTATCTAATCTAGGTTTTTTTTTTATACTCAATTAAATCTTTTGTACAGAGATTTTTAAGGAGTGAGATAAAATAATAAGTGATTTTTTTTTTTAATCAAAGGCTTTAAATTTGAGTTGTGCAAATGGAATACTCTTAAATACCTAAGAAAGAACGCTTTGCTCTCATTTGTGAGCATACCCATCACAAATTTGAATTAATCGAATAAGTAAATTTCAGATACTATATAATTTATAAAAAAAAATTCTTCCGTGGAGAGAGATGGAGGTAAATAGGAGTAGTCTTTTTCCCTTTTTAAGTTGCAAAAGGCATGGCACTAAATTTTGTTTACAGATTTTGTAGTCCGTGCCATTTAATTTGCTACCTCCAGCAGCCAAATACAGAATGAGGAAAACAAAGGAAATTTCCCTTTTTGTCTCAAATTAATTAAGGCTTCTATGAAAAAAAAAGAAAGCAGAAATTGTAATGATGTTTTTATTGTTTTCTATAAAAAATTATGGTTTTATTGATTGTAACTTTTTTCATTTCTTTTGTTTGAAACCTTTGAAAGGGAAATAAATAAGATCTAATTCCCATCAATGGTTGTTAAAGATTTTCTGATTTAGTTACCTTCTTTTAATTAAGCTGCTTTAATCAAGGCATTTAAGTGATTAAAATTAACAAGATCCTTAAATCACATGATTGGATCGTTACATGAGTTGACATTTAATCTACCATTTATCTCTAATTATTATTTTGTAATCTCTTAGTGCTAATTAGAACCTAAAATCTTAATCTCTAAATAATTAGCTAGCTATTTCGTGCTGATAATTCTTAATTTCTAATGAAAAGAAATTTATAATTTCAAAAATTTTAATTTAAGTGAACTATCTAATTCGACTATGAAATCCGGCTAACTCAACTCTAAAACTCAACACTACAATTAGTAACTTTAATACTATGTAAAATAAATAGACTTAGAACCTAATATATTATAATTAATATCTATTCCTAAATTATAACAAGAAAAACAACATTTATTCATAAATTATGGGAAGTATATAATTAACATAAATTGTGATTATGAGTTGAAATTGCCTGGAAATTCCTTAAACCAAATGCATCTTCTTCGATTTAAACTGTAAATTTTTCAAAATTAACGTACAAGGAACTGCAAGAGTACAATTGTCAGTCTAAAAGAAGTACCATACTGCTTAGATGCTCGAAACTTTCTATTCATTGCTTGCGATAAGTTGTGTGAGTTAGAGTTCCATTTAACCCCTTAATATGTAAAAATGAAATTACAGAAAATCCGATTCTACTGCGCCGTCTAACGAAGAGGCGTTGAATAGGCAATTGAGTCAGTTGCAATGAGTTGATAGTAATTAGCTGGCACCGACCGGCAATGCTAATTCATGGTCGAGCCTTAGACAAATGGTTGGTCCCCTTGCATAGTTAGACGTTTATCACATAAAACGACAGCCAACTTATATAATAATACCATAAAACGACTGCAAAAACAAAAGAATTTAGAGTCTCGGGTTGGAGGAAAACACAAAAAATCTGGTCCAAAATACAACACGAAACTAACAGCTGTTTCCTATTGTCCGCACTTTACGATTATTCTAATTTTTTTTCTTTTTTTTCTTTTTATGAGAGAGCAATATAGTCGTATATTAAAATTAAATTCAAGACTTATTACACTTTTAATTAATTTTTCAATTTTTTACGAGAAAAACGTGTTTTTCAATTTTTTTTTAATGAAAAGAACTTCTCTTATTTATCATTTTGTGCATTTAAGTTCAGAAAGTACATTAAAGAAAAGGAGAGCTACCACAATAAATCTTTGAAAAGAAGCCGTTCCCCATAGTATGAGGAAATGGTTTTACAATAATAAAAAAATCTTTAAAAACACATTAGCCATGATAATTTCATGTTTATTTTCCAAATTTTAACAAGTACGGTACCAAAGAAGAAGAGGTTGCGTACAGAATTTCTCTATAGTCAATAGCATTTAACCACTTTTTGTCCTATTCATTTATTTGCAATTTTGCACATTATCTGTCTATTGTGAAGTTGTACTCTTTCAATTTGATCGATGGTTGTTAATGATAAAGATTTTAAAAAGAATAAATTCAATAATTAGCAGGCCATTATATCAAATTAATACTTTACAACCATTTTTTTAATTTTAATTTTGTATTTTTTAATTAAAAAAAATGAAGAAATAGAGTCCGAGATCTTTTAAGGCACTAAAATATGCTTTAATGAATTAATTTTGGCTATGATTAGGAGCTATCAATTTTTATATTCAAAGGAAGAAAAATAAATAATTGAATTGTATTGTTATGAACCTAATGTTTCCTTGTTTATACACAGGATGATCTTTTTTTAAGCCGAGACCCCAATTCTTAATACTCCAAATAAAAGTTATAAAGTCAGTTTCTTGGAAGCCACTCTATGAGCTTCTTGTGACTTTATATATACATCTCTGCATTCATCTTCTGAAAATGCTCTGTCAATTGAACCCTTCGTCTTCAAGCTATTCAACTTTTACTCTCTTTCCAAATTCCTTCCTTCTTTTATTGTTATTAAGTTAACATGCTACCATTAATTATATTCTAACTTTGAATTTTTCTTTTCTGGGTATCCTCTGTTAGTTTCTATAAAGCGGTTTTTCAGTATATACAAGTACAGTGAAGTATGGCCGAAACGGCAAATTATCCCATGGAGCACCAAAGGGGCTGTGGCTTCATTGGAGGAATTCTTTACCGCCCGAGTTTCTGGCAACGAAAGACATCTGTATATTCACTCCCTACAAAGAGCAGCAACAATACCGATAATTCGAAAAAGCCTCCTGTTCATAATTCTAAGAAGCAAAGAAGCAATTCCGACGCCGCCATTCTGGCTATACCTTCACAGGAATCAGCCCAAAAACATCGCCGGAGGCAGAGCTTCGCGGTGGTTCCTTACCAGAAGACTGAAGGTAGAAAGTCATCGGATGCTTCAAGAAGCTCAACATCATCTTCAAGTTCTGTCCAATTAAAAATGCCGCAGTCCAATGATGGTACGCTGAGGAGAAACTCTACAGACGAGCTCAAGGATTTTGGCATGACTTCAGCAACAAATCATCAACAAAGCAAAGATAGCAAAGCCCTGGTTCGAGCTACTTCGAGCAAAGTAATGGTAATAGGTGAATTGGGAAACTTGAGACAGCTTGGAAATGGAAATGCAACAGCTAATAACAGTGGTAATAAGAACGTTCAAGAAGCAAACTCCGTTACTCCGAGATCAGGAAAACTTGGCGGCAATGGTGTTGTTATGGGCAACATCGTGAGGCAGTCTAGTGGGGAGTTTCGACAATGCCAAAGCCCGTCAAATAGAATGGACCCAGAGGTTTTGAAAAATTTGGGGAATGAGAAATACAAGCAAGGAATATTTGAAGAGGCATTATGTTTTTATGATCGAGCAATCGCTCTCGATCCGAGTAAGGCTACTTATCGGAGCAATAGAAGTGCTGCTTTGATCGGATTAGGCCGTCTTATGGACGCTGTTGCCGAATGTAAAGAAGCTATTAAGCTTGATCCTTCTTATCAGAGAGCTCATCACCGTTTAGCAGCACTATATGTCAGGTAATCTATACATTTCTACTTCTTAATTCTACAAGAAATCATAGTCCATTGATGAAAAGTCTTTGGTGCAGATTAGGAGAAGCAGAGAAAGCATTGTATCACTATAAACAATCAGGCCCTTATGCTGGCTCTGAAGACATTGCACAAACTCATCCCTTACAGAAGCACCTTAACAGGTGCATAGAAGCTCGGAAAGTGAACGAATGGAATACTCTGCTAAAGGAGACCGATCGAGCAATTTCCTCCGGTGCTGATTCTTCTCCAAAGGTATGATTTATATGCATTTGTGCGTAATGAATTAGTTGAAAATTGTGTTGCTTAATCAGGTTCATTTCTGTTTAATTGTCATAGGTTTATATAATGCAAACTGAAGCCCTATTGAGACTGCAAAGACATGGAGAAGCCTACAGAGCCTATCAAAGAGGACCAAATTTTAGTGTTGAATCTTGCACTAAATGCTTTGGCCTAGCTACTACATCTCATCTCTTAATGATTGGAGCGCAAGTTTACATGGCTGCTGGCAGGTTGGTAAAACTTAATGTGTTTGATTTAGTTGTGTTAGGCTAGGAGGAGTATGATAAAATGAGGAATCGTAAACAATGTGATTCTGGGTTCATAGATTTGAAGATGCTATAGCAGCAGCGGAGCAAGCAGCTCGGCTCGACCCGAGCAACAGAGAGGTCAACACAGTTGTAAAAACGGCTAGAGCAGTAGCATCTGCTAGATTGAGTGGGAACCTGCTGTACAAGGCGTCGAACTTCTTCGAGGCATGTATTGCATATAGTGAAGGACTAGAACATAATCCATTTAACTCAGTTTTATTATGCAACAGAGCAGCTTGTCGATTTAAGCTTGACCAATTCGAAAAAGCTGTGGAAGACTGCACCCTTGCTCTTAGGCTGCAGCCAAACTACACCAAGGCCAGGCTAAGAAGGGCTCATTGCAATGCCAAGGTTACATTTATTTTTAATGTTTTTGTCATTTTTTTTAGTTTTTCATTTTCTCCATTTTCATTTTGTAATTTTTGTTGTAGATGGAAAAATGGGAAGATTCGATTCAGGATTATGAAATGTTGATTAGGGAGAGTCCAGCAGATGAGGAAGTGGGAAGGGCATTGTTTGAGGCCAAGATTCAACTAAAGAAACAGCGAGGGGAAGACACAAAGGACTTGAAATTTGGTTCTAATTTAGTGTTCATATCAAGCAACGAAGAATTCAGATACTTGGTAACTTCTCCTGGTAGGTCTGCTAACTTATGCATTCCCTGCTGTTCTATAGATATGGAGAGCACTTTTCAATCTTCAATGTTTTGTTAACATTTGACAGGAATGTCTGTGGTGCTTTTTTGCAACAAAGAGAATCATAAGCAAGTGATGAATCTGATGGAGCAAGTCTGCAAGACCTTCCCGTCTGTCAACTTTCTCAAGGTTTGTCTGTCTGAAAATCACTATAAATTTCTTCAACTTGAATACAAAATTATATGATTCTATTAATTATTTCAGGTAGAGGTAGAAGATCACCCATACTTAGCTAAGTCAGAGAGAGTAACAGCTCTTCCATCTTTCAAGATATACAAGAATGGATCAAGAGTCAAAGAAATTCCAGGCGACAACCCTGAATTATTGGAAAAATCAGTCAAATTGTACAGCAGTTGAAATGCTAAATTGCCCAAATGTTCAAACATGAATTTTGTGCATATTCAAATTTTTAACAAAAAGAAAGAAGAGAGCCATTTGAAAATTTATTATGGGAAAGCAGCATCTGGTCTGCAACTTTGCCAGCACCACACCAAAAAGGTTGAAAAGGAGTTAAAGGGAAACGAAAAAAAAAGGGGGGGAATTGTATTGCCTCCATGTCAGATTAAACAAACAAAGGAGATAAATTTGAGGCTTTTTTTTTTTTTTATAAGTACTTTGAATATGATGCTTAATTTTTGCAATTCTTTATTCTCCCTCTC
>CANXYI011989036.1:0-31144 GCA_948208565.1 Hura crepitans
AATTAAATTTTGTTAATAACAATATAATTGATAACAATAAAAAAAATTAGGGAATTTATGTTCTATAAACACTAAAAAATTAAAACAATTAAAAATGATAATTAAAATTAAGAAAATAATAAAAATATATTTTATTTAGAGAAAATCCTAGCCATTTAAAAAATAAAAAGCAAATGAATATTAGCCATTGGATGTACACAAAAATAGGTTTCTCTAGAAAAGTATAGAAGAAGTAAAATAAAATAAATAAAGGAGATATTTTAGTCTTGATTATTCTTAACCATTAATTTAATTATACTATTAAAATCTCAAACCTTTATTGCCTAAATATAAAAGCAAGGCATAACAACCCATATAATCTAAAAATGGAGAAAAGAAAAATGAGAATTATAGACTTAGATGACAACCCTTTCTTCCTCCTCCCAATTCCAATCGATTCCCTTATCAATTCCTCTACTTTCATCATCTAAACTCATCTTAGAGCCATCTTAAGTCCTCCTTCTTTCGTTAGCAAGCCAAAAAATGGTTTAAAAAGGGAAAATTTAGTAAAAAATTGATTTTCTCTTCTTCATTCCCAAAACCGGATTTCACCTCATATTTTTCCTCTTAAAAGAGATATAAGTAAAATGGAATAAATCGAAAAAGTTTTAGATGGAATTAAGGGGGTTTAGGTTGGAAAGAAAAGAGGCAACAACCTTTTTCTCTTGTTGCCATTAAAATATCTCCTGGAATGGAATTTACTAATTGCCAAAATTGCTATAGAAAATAACCAACGGTTTTGTTAGCTATGGAGCTTGAGGCCTAGTGTCTAAGAATCGTTGTTGCTCCAATTAGTAGCTTCCTCGATGGCAAAAGTGGCATAGTCAATGTCCTTCTTTTAGTGGTGGCAATTTCGCTATATCTTCTACTCAATGTCAAAACCTTTTGAGCACCATCATTGTGAAAATAATCTTAATTCCAGTAATTAGTAGATAAGTCCTTAATTTTCATATATTTTTCCTTTCCTTTTTAATCATTATTTATCCTCTCTACTTATTCTTTTTTCTAAAAAAAAATTGGATGTTTAAAATTATAATTAATTCTTCTTTGATGTCATATGTAAAATTCAATAACAGTATCTATTTTAGTGACCTTCATCAGATGATTTCATTAAATTCTACAAAAGGTTGTTTATCTTTTGTGCTTGCGAATTGGTTTAACGATTATGATTAATTCGACTTTCAATTTTACTAGTTCTTCTTTGATTGGGATGTTAAAAATGTGAATGGCTTAAGAATTAAGATTTTTGTTGCATATGTAAAGTGGAGACATTACTATAAAATGGTAGCAAAGTGATAGAACTTCTATAGATTTTCCATAAAAAATGGTCACTTGGTCAATTGGGTTCTTTAGATATTAGTAACCATGATTAATGGGAGATTAAATGATAATTGTTTAAATTTTGTTTTACCTATAAAATTGATAGATTATAAGCAAGAAATGAAGTGTTTGTTGCTAGTTTTATTTGGTAGTAAATGATTTGCAAAAGATCGTTTGAATTTGTAGGAAGGCATAAATTTCAAAGAATTCTTAGGGTAATTATGATGAGTGTTTGTTCATGAGGATTTTTTTTTTAAATAAGGAGAAGAGACCTAAATCAAATTTTAAAGTGATTAAAGAAGGTACACATGAGTTGGATAAGCTCGTGATAAGGATGTGAGGAGTCGCCACTCAATGTAGACTAAAAGTCAATAAACTTGGCATAAGTATATTAACCTAAGATAGGGATCAAGTCATCATTTATCAAAGAACTAGATTTGTGGTTGACACTTAATAATCATTAAGTCTAGTAATCAATGTGCGTTCTTTATATTATATATTAAAATAGAGATTTTCTAATGCTAATAATATTTCTAGGATCTAAGATTCACATCAAGCACATTAACAATATAATTACAATAAAATTAAAGAAGAAATTCATAATGAAACATGGCATGGAATAATCATCAATGATACTAACAAATGTGAAACCCCTTTATGCTTCTTACTGACATTAGAGCAGAATTGGCCAGACCATGACTATATAACCTCTTATGCTAGAAACTCTCCTCTTCTCTTCCTGTATCTCCTCTATGGTATGAGTGGCAACAACTAACATAGGAAACTCCTTAATCTTCATGGTTGCTACATGCAAACAAATATCATGATTCAACCCTCTCTCAAATTTCTTGTATCTCTTAGCCTCAATAGGAGCTATCTCTCTGACATACCGACTTAACTTAGTGAACTCCTTCTCATATTCTGAGATAAATTTATGCTTCTGCTTTAGAGAGATAAAATTTTATCTCTTCCCTTCCAAATAATTCTCTATAATGTATTTCTTCATAAGCTATTCTAGAAAGAAATCCCAAGTAAAATCCTCTGGTGCTCTCTGATTAGTTATGGTGTCCCACCATCTTTAGGCCTCCTCTTGAAGCAATGATATAGCACATATCACATTTTCCTTCGGTGTACACTTCAATTGCTAGAGGATCCTAATAGCCCTCTTAAGCTAATACTCTAAGGTTTTTGAGTCATCCTGGTCCGTGCCTATGAAATCCATAACTCTTATCTTCTTAATCCTCTCAAAATATGTCTATCACATGGACTGTGAAGGTGTCAGTGGTGGTTGTACAAGTGGTGGTGGTGGTGCAGTAATTAATGCAGTCTGCCTTAAAAGTTCCACCATTTGCTAGAGTAAATCTGGCTATGCTTGAGTAGCTTGTCTTGCTACACTTGGGACTGATGTATCTAGCCTTATAGGCTTATTTCCACCTATTTTTAGAGCATGGCTCTTAACTTATTCATCGCTACCTAGAGGTGTGGGTTCAGCTATCTTCAATCTATATGAAAAATAACTTATAAGCCCCAGCAATAAAACCATATGCGATGTATGATCTTGGACCTTAGGCACTCTGATGTAACCTCCTCCACTTAGGAATGTCTAAACTGGTGCTCTGATACCAATAAATTTTATGCCCCTCACCCGACCCGATATAGAATCTGAATGAGAGATATAACACAACTAATATCACTTAACCTCTTAATAACTTAAAACCTTTTTTTTGTTTTACTTTTTTAACATAAATACCATAAACACTTTACTTAAAACCATACAAAATTAGGTTAGACTAACTTGGGTCATCATTTTGAAAATCTGACAGCATAATAGCTGCTTGGGGACACTTTCCCAAATTAGACCCGACCCGATATAGAATCTGAATGAGAAATATCACACAACTAATATCACTTAACCTCTTAATAACTTAAAACCTTTTTTTTACTGTTTAACATAAATACCATAAACACTTTACTTAAAACTATACAACATTAGGTTAGACTAACTTGGGTCATCATTTTGAAAATCTAACAGCATAATAGCTGCTTGGGGACACTTTCCCAAATTAGAATCATGTTTAAAAACACTTTTATATCTCAACATACATCTAAATTACACATGGTTCATCATCCTTATCATCATACACGCACACACTACTATGAACATACATATCTCAAACCGACATCACATACATATCATCCCATCAAACTAACAAAAATAGCCATATGCCATTTATATATTTGTTTATTACAAACCATTAAAAATTGCACAAATTACATGCTTTAACTAATAAGACCCAACACCTTATTTGCATATAAGTGCCTATGCTTAACTATACAAAATTGTATATAAACTTATATACCAAAATATGTTGCAAAAAAGTCTTCTACTGCTAGGGGGTTTCTGAGACTTGATCTTCAATTTAACCTATGTGGTGCAAAACAAACAACGATGCACTAAGCTTCATAACTTAGTGATGTATCCAAGTAAACTGTGGATAATCTATACACATGCATCACATGTTTTACATGCACATTCATTTCATTATATGCCTAAGAATCATGTTTCTCAGGCAATTATAGTATAAGACATGCATACATAATATGTTATGCTACTATATTAGATTTATGCAAGTTTACTAATGTCATTACTAGCCTATTTACATATGTATTTTGTTTTATTTATAATTTATGATATATTTCTTTAAGATTGCCCACACTCAATAGACAATGACCCTGATACTGGATAATGGGATGAAATAAGCCATAGAGGCCATATCACACCATAAAGGTAATGTTGGACCACAGAGGTCATATTGGACTATAAAGGTTATAAGCAGACTTGAAGGTTATGATTATAGGTCATAAGCCATGACTACAGACCCAAAGGTCATGGTTACAGGCTATAAGGCCATAATTCCGGGCTCAAAAGACATAATATAGTACTAAAGTACCCTAACAACTGCTAAAACTCCCTAATTGACTAGTTAACCTATCCAGACTAGGTTGTCTAAATTCATATGGGCATGTTCCCATTTAAATTGTGTTTCACATAATTATATCAAATGTTACATAAGCTTTATGTATCATTATGGCTTTCTCATAAGATATCAAGTATGATACATAATCATGTAAAGGCTTAACACACACACACACACACACATATATATATATATATTCCATTTTACAAATTCCATTAGGTTAACACATAACCAAGGGTAAATATTCTCATTTCTCATTTATATGTATGTCAATTGCTCACTTCATGCATTTTAGGCATTCTCAATACATATATCAACATAAGCACTTTACATATATGATTTTACATTTGCATAATGCTACCATTTTTTATATTTCTTAGCAAGTTATAGGAACTCATTTGCATACATTTTCATACATACACCTATTAACATGTTTAAGCACTATTCAAATAAATAGTAAGTAAGATGGCACATAACTATACATGCTATATTCTTATACTTATAGGTTTCAGCCAATATGCATTCAACACACTATAATTGCCATTTATTTTATTTATACTCATTTCTATATCAATGTAAGGTTATTAAGCTACATAAAGAATTTACATGAGATTAACATGGATTTTTAAAGCCGACGGTAGAGAGAGAGAAGATATGGGCCATTTTTACTTCTCTCAATCTAAATTTCCCTTTTTTATGCTCTAAATTGGATAGTCATTATCAATTTTTAAAACTAATCTAAAGGTCCTTATTTTAAGTTTATGAAAATTAAGTTGTTATGGCTTCTTTGCTCCTTTTTATTTTTCTCTTCCAATCTATACCTCAATTTTCACTTCTAATGATCCCAAATATTCATATATATTAATACTCAAAAGCCTTGAAAAATCCGAACACAAAAACTCCAAATTTTTAATATAAAATGACCATTTTTGCCTCGATAAATTTTAAATAAATTCATTCAATATCCAAAATTCCAATTCCACTTTCATTGACCTTTTTGAAATATTTGAGTATCACCATGGAAGAAAGTGCTAAGATTTGGGAGGAAAGGCAAGCTAAGTCCTAAGTTTATTGATCTATACGAGATAACATAGCATGTGGGACTAGTTGCCTAAAGACTAGCCTTGTCTCTAGAGTTGCAATAGATTCATAATGTCTTTCATGTGTCAATACTAAGAAGATATAGATAAGATCTTTCACATGTGTCTTCAGTTGAAGAGATTGAAATTCAATTAGACTTGTCATATAAAGAAGACCGAGTGAAGATTTTAGTTTAGGAAGTGAAAGAGTTGAGGAACAAGTTTATACCTTTGGCGGAAGTGTTATAGAGGCATCATAACATAAAGAAGCAACATGGGAAAGTGAAGCCTAAAATATCCATAATTATTTGAACTAGGTATATTTTGAGAATGAAATTCTTTTAAGAGAGGAAGAAATGTAATGCCCAAAAATCCTTGGTTATGAATAGTACTTTCATAGAAGTGAATAGTATTTTTCGAGACTTGGGTCACACCAATTCAATTGGAAAGAAGTATTATTTATAACAAAATTTTGGGCAAATTTTGAAGTGAAAATAAAATCATTAAGTAGGTAAAAAACAGAAATGAAGTCTACTGTAGTTTATTATGAATAGTAACCTACTTAAGGTTAAATTGAAAAATTCATTGTTTTTGCTCAAATTGAGCTAGGAATGCCATATCATGATACTCAAATATTCCAAAGAGTTTAATAGAAGTAGAATTGGCATTTTTGGATATCAAGAGAATTTATTTAAAATTTATCGAAGTAAAAATAGTCATTTTATATTGAAAATCTGGAGTTTTTGTGTTTGCGGTTTTTTGGGATTTTTAAGTGTGTGTGTGTATATATATATATATAGGATCATTAAAAGTGAAAATTGATGTATGGATTAGAAGAGAAAAATAAAAAGGAGCAAAGAAGCCATAAGAAGCTTAATTTTCATAAACTTAAAATAAGGACCCTTGGATTGGTTTTAAAAATTGATCATGACCATCCAATTTAGAGTATAAGATTGGAAGGAGCAAAAATAGCCCTTCTCTTCTCTCTCTATCATCAGTTTTAAGAAGCCAATGGAGAGCTTCAAGCTCAATTTTTCTTCAATTTTTCCATGAAAACCAACATCAATCACTCCTAAATGATCTTTCTCATTTTCTAAAAGTGATTTCTAGTAAGATTGAAGGCTTTTAAAAGTGAAATTAAATTTTTCCATAAAAGGGTGAATATTAACCAATTTCTATGTAAGTGATTATTTTTGAGTTTTGATATTTTTAAGAGTGTTCTTAAGGTTCCAATTGAAGTTATTTGGGGTTAATTTTGGGTTTTAAAGCTTGTGGATTTTTGTATGGATTTTCCTTTATTTTTGGCTATTATGCTTGTAGTGGAAGAAGACAAAAGTAAAGGGGAAGCCAAAGAGAAGAGAATTGAAGGTTGGAAAAGCTTTGTAGAGCTTGTTGGTATATGTATCCTAGTCTAAATTGAATCTTTATTGTGTTAAAGTGTTATGTGAAATTGAAATGCATGTGTTTTCTATGGAATTAATGCATGAATTGTGTATGTATCTAGTTTAAATGATGAATGAGGATGAATTGATATGTTATAATGAATGAAAGTTAGTATAGAGTGTTGATCATAGTAAGGCTAAAATGTACATACATATAGGTTAGGTTGTTTTATACACTTGTGTGATATTTAAAGCTAAGCTAGCATGTAATAGAAGTATTTAAGTATGCATGTTAAAATAAAGGCAAAATGAGTATGGTTGAAAGGTATATGCATATAGTTAGTGGTGATAATTTATGTATGCATTATGTATTATGTAAAGTGTTAGTAATGCATGGAATTAATTTAAGTTTATATAAATGATAATAAAAAGGCAATTGCAGTAAGTGATGTTATGTTAGCTAAATGGTATGTGTAAAGAGCAAGGAATAATCTCTTATGTATGTATGATGTAACATGCTAATATTGCTTGGTAATGATATAGGATTGTATAGATATGAATAAAAGAGTCATTGAAGTGTGTGATTGTGAAATTGCCAAATGAGGTGTAATGTATGGAATTAATTAATCTCATGTAAATTCTTTATGTAGCTTAATAACCTTGCATGAATTGGTGTAAAAATGAGTATAAACAACACAAATGGCAATTATTGTGTTGAATGCATATTAGTTGAAACCTATAAGTATGATAATGTAGCATGTATAGTTATGTGCCATCTTACTTACTATTTGTGTGACTGGGGCTTAAACATGTTAATTGGTGTATGTATGAAGATGTATGCAAATGAGTTCCTATGACTTGTTAAGAAATATAAAAAATTGTAGCATTATGCAAATGTAGAATCATATATGTAAAGTGCTTATATCAATATATGTATTGAAAATGCATAAGATGAATAAAGTGAGCAATTGATATACATATATATGAGAAATGAGAATATTTACCCTTGGTCATGTGTTAACCTAATATAATTTGTAAAATGGAATGTATATGTATGTGTTGAACCTTTAAGTGATTATGCAATCATATTTGATGTCTTATGAGAAAACCATAATGATATATAAAGCTTACATAACTTTCGATATAATTATGCGAAACATAATTTAAGAATGGAACATGCCCATATGAATTTAGACAACCTAGTTTGGATAGGTTAGCTAGTCAATTAAGGAGTTTTAGCAACTGCTAAGGTATTTCAATACCTTATTATGGCATTCAAGATTGGATTTATGGCCTTATGACTCGTAGCCATAACCTTCAGGTCCGTAATAGTAACCTATGGCTTATAATTATAACCTTCAGGTCTGCTTATGACCTTTATGGTCTGATATGACTTCTATTGTTTAACATGACCTTTGTAATCTAATATGGCCTCTGTGGCCCATTTTTTCTTATTATCAAGTATTAGGATTATTGTCTGTTGAGTATGGGCAATCTTAAAAAAATATATCATAAATTCTAAACAAAACAAAATGCATATATAAATAGGCTAGTAATGGCATTGCATAATTTGTAATGCATAATTCTAAAGTAATAGCATAACATATTATGTATGTATGTTTTACGCTATAATTGCTTGAGAAACATGAACCTTATACATATAATGAAATGAATGTGTATGTAAAGCATGTGATGCATATGTATGGATTATGCCTATTTTACTGTGATACATCACTAAGCTATAAAGCTTAGAACATCATTCTTTGTTTTATGACACTTAGGTTAAAGTGTAGATAAAGTAAAGATCAGGCCTCAGAAATTCCCCAGTAGTATAAGACTTTTTGCAACATACTTTGGTATATAAGTTTATGTATAGTTAAGTATGGGCACTCATTGTAAATAGGGTCTAGGTCTTGTTAGTTAAAGGTTGTAATTTGTAAATTTTTTTTATGGTCTATAATAAACAAATGTATATATGGCATGTGGTTGTTTTTGTTAGTTTGATGAGTTGATATATATATATGATATTGGTATGAGATATGTATGTTGATGGTAGTGTGTATATGATGATATAGCTGATGAACTGTGCATGGTTTTGATGTATGTTGAGATATAAAAATGTTTTTTAAATAAGTTTCTAATTTAGGAAAGTGTCCCTGAGCAACTGTTGTGCTGCCAAATTTCAACACGATGACCTTAAGTTAGTCTAATATAATGTTTTATGGTTCTAAGTAAAGTGTATAAGGTATTTATGTTAATCAAGTGAAAAATAAGGTTTTAAGTTATTAAGTGGTTAAGTGACATCATTATGTGATATCTCTTATTTAAATCCAGAATAGGGTCAGTTCAAATCGTGCGAGGAAAGATTGAAAACGAATTTATGATGAATGAACAAGATATTTAATAATATTTAGTGAGAAAACATGATTTTGATGCAACTAAATATTTAAGAAAGATGAAACATGGCTTTTATGATGAATGAAACAAGATCTGGCCCTCTAAACTTACCAATTATGATATTTTAAGCATATGAATGAATTTGTAATAGAAGAATACCAAATTTATGGAAAGTCTCTCCCACAGAAAAAATAACCTTGCTCTAAAGACTTAAAACATTCACAATATTCTGAATTAATAGATTCAAAATATTAATACTTCTCAAGAATGAGATAAAGCTATTAAGAATCTCAAGAAAACACTCTAATGAGTAATCTCTTAAATAATTATTATGTATGTTGTGTAAAGAGGTGAAGGCTATTTATAAGTGTGAATCTAAGGTATTTAGATCTTTTTTCCAACTCTATGTTAGGTGTACAACCTAATTAAAGGCCTATGGTGTGATTCTAGTTTTAAACATCTAGAGACTTGATAGTTTAATTATAACACAATTCTAACATCCCTTATTAAATCAAAACAAAACTACTACATATGAATTGATATAGTTACGTGAATGTTTGCAATTATCGCGTGGATGGTAGAACTATTGCACGGTGGTTCTCTTGGCTAGGTGGATATTCAATGCTTTAACATGATTTAAGGTGGGACCTATTTATATTTAATCTTTGTTTTCTCTCTCATGTGACCAGCTAAATGTCATTTTTATGTCTCTTACGTTTCCTTTGACTATTTTAGACTCATTCTCACCCTTTCTCATTCCTAAGGATAAAATAACTATTTTGTTCTATCCTTGAGAGAATTTCCACTCTTCTAGTGTTTTCCTTCACAAAAATGCTCATATGCCTGAGCTATTCCTATGGTTATCATTGTCGAGCATAATAAAAGTTGGGGACTAAGAATCCAATACTTACAGTTTGCCCCTTTTTTAATGAAATTTGCAAAACATACTCATATGATGCAGATTTTATTAAAGGTTTTTTTTATGAGAATGCATATATGATTGAGATAAGGATACTTACCTGGATTGTGCATCCACATACTACATTTTAACATGGGTTACGCACCATTATGCCAAGATAAACCAAACTTCAATATTTGACAGAGGTTGTACGCCTCATGTCTTTTATATACTAAACTTCGATAATTAACATGAGTGTACGCCTTATGTACTCCATAAACTAAACTTTGACAATTAACATGGGTTGTGCGCATCATGTCTTTCATAACTAAATATAGGGTTATATGCCCTTGGCATTCCAAACTTCAAGTTGAGTACCCTTGTTGGATTGAGCATCCTTTGCTAAACTTCAGGTTGGCTGCCTCTATCGAATTAATCATCCTTCATTGAACTTCAAGTTGGGCACCTTCGTTATGTTTAGTGTCCTTTGCTAAACTTTAAGTTGGCATCTTCATCAGATTGATCATTTTGATGTCTTAGATTGTGCATTTTATACTTGATATTCATTTGTACTCATCTATACTCTATTTCATGCTTAAAGGGCATTTTGGTCTTTTACTTCTAGATGAAATTCTCTCAATTAGGATTGAATTTTGAGAAATTGGTTGTTTAATATTGTTGCTGACACTGTTATAAACTTGTATGTCTATTTTTGTAATTTTAGGTCTTAGGGTATATAAGGGTGAAATTTCAAATTTCTATCACATTTCCTTATTTCTTTACTTCTTTGCTATCTCTTCCTCTTTACTTCATTTCATCCTTTTGTAATGGAGCGAATAGTTAATTGACCCAATTTATAGTTTTAAGATCTATTGGCATGAGCTAAGCTTTTTAGAAAAGTCTATATGTTTTATAACGGGGTGGACATTCTCTAGGATTTACCTTCGCATGCTTCCTTATCGGCTTTGGAACATATATGTGGAATTTTCTTCATTTTCATCATTATTTTGCATTTTAATTCATTAAAAACCTTAGACTTAGGCTAGAATCACTAGCATTTAATCCATAATTGAAAACCTAAACTTATTAGACATGATTGGACCTTTAATTTTTTGAATTTTGGACCTAAGAATCAAAAAGTCATTATTTTATCATTTTTCTCTGGATAGATACCTTTTCTCTAGAATTATCACATGAATGGTAATACTATCGTATAGATACCTTTTCCACTGTGCAATGCTTTAAGAATAGTTGCATGATAGTTTAATTTTTCACCTTTATACTTCTATTTCTACACTATTAACCCATTTTATATCTTTTATAGGGTTCTGCTGATTGCAAGAAAGCTAGACGTCTCTCTAATGTGACTTCATTTTTTTTGAATCCTTCCTAAGTCTGTCAAGAATAGGTTTAATGGCATAATTTTCTCATCCTTATCTGCTGCCCTCCCTTAATCAGCTAGGAAATAAAATTTGTGCATTTATTAGGCAATATTAAAGAGATGGTTCAACACCACTTATACATTTCATCTACCATCTAAGGGGGGAAACTATCAGTCCTATTGATTTTTTAGTTATTACGGGTATACCATGCAGCGATCAATAGATTGCCTTCGATGATTGTCTATTCTACCCTAGCATACAGTGGGAGTTCATCACTTTTTTGCTCAGGCTATGCCCTAAGGTGAAGGGTAGTAATGGTATTTATTCTTCTATCATTAAGTACTAGAATATAGTTACACTTGTTAATCCACTCTCAAAGGACTAGGTTGACTAGCTTACAAGAGGGTTTATTCTTATGCTTCTTAGGTGTACTTTATTTGCCAATATCGAGAGCACTATAGAGAGTCCATTTCCGTTGGCTTAAAGGGATTTAGATGCCATCTCTACCTAAGATTTAGGGTCTCCAGCTTTGGGTGTGCTATATATAGGACATGATAAGAGCTGTCATGGCATGGTCAACACACAACAGGGATTTGTGATGGTTATTGAGGTATGAATCTTGTTGTTTATTCCTTTTTTCTTTTTTTTATCTTGATTTTTCTTATTTCTCCTTTCCTTTCCTTTCCTTTCCTTTCCTCTCCTCTTTCAAAGGTCTTGGCCTATGAGAGAGGCATTGTCCCTCATCTTATAGGTACCACCATCCCGAAGACTAAGTTCCTAAGATTGTTAAGGTGGAACTCTTCTTTTACAAGTTAAGAGTATGAGGTTCACTCCTATCGAACCTACAGTGATGATGTGAAGGATAATATCATAAGCTTTCAATTATCTCTATCTCTTTTTCTCTTTCTTTTTCTATTTTATTTTATGATTCTCAATGATCCATTTCTTGTGATTTCAAGTTCATATATACTGGTGGGGGTTAGAGATAAATGAGTGAAGCCCTATGATGGGATCTTCATTACCTTGTATTAAGTAAAGGTACCTACTTGAGAGTCCATTCTTTAAGTGTTGGTATTTTAGAAAGAGGGTATTAAAGTGGCACATGGGTTCCCATTTCATGCTAGTTCTAAAGGATCCTATTGAATCTTACTTAACTACTTTCATCGTACTAATTGAGGTAGTTGAGTAGGGGAAGACTAGCATTTGAGCTGATTCTTTAGTGGGTTAGAGAGCTAACTATACTACTTTTGTCAAGAGCTCTCTGTTGAGGAAGGTCTACGTGACCTCTTCTATGTCTATATCAATATGCATTTTTTACTTTTTGCTTATTCATTTTGGGCATTTATTTCTTTTTTTTATTATTATTTTTGACTAATTTTGACAATCTCAACTTGCTATGCCATCTGTTCATGAGGAGAATTCCTCTTTACAATCTCTTAATGACCCTTCTACATTAGTTAGAGTATTAGATAGTCCATGAAACTTTATCCTTACTGGATAGTCCATGAAACTTTATCCTTACTTCAGTTTTTATGATTATAAAGGTGTCTTATGTAGAGGTATAATGGATATGTCTTACTTGAGCACTCTATTCACTCTAGCTACCAGTAGTACAGTAAGTTTCTTCTACTTCTTTTCATTAAATTTTCTTCTAAGTGCATGCTTACCTTCCTCACTTGATTTTTGTAGTGTTTGAGAGAGTTATTAGAAGCGAACTCATTACTGGCTAAAAAGTGAATTAACGACATAGATCTACAGGGCCAACGTATGCAATTCCTATTCTATATATATATATGATATGCAAATTTTTAGAAAAATTTAATATAGTTACAATGTTCTTTGAACCTATCCTTTTTCAAGATGTCATTTAAAGACATATTAAGATGATTGCTCACCTTGAGAGATTGGTGGTCTAGAAAAGACAACTGTATGATGATCAGGAAGTAAAGTTAGAGGCGTGTGCATATAGATTGAAAGAGCTAGGGGTTGATCCTAATGAGGTGATTAGATCAGCTTATGCTACTTCTAGCTTAAAGAGGGACTCCTCAACCATAGCTAGCCAGTCTCAAAGGGACTCATTTGCCAGTTCTTAAGATGTTTTCTTCCTTGTATTTCTTTTCTTTAAACTCAAAAACAACTTTACATATATTAGACTTCTGCGCAAAAGTCCTAATTCTCGCATGATTATTTTTTGAAAATAAAAAACCCTTTGCACAACTATTTAATCCTAAATCAAATAAGATCTTAATCTATTTCCTATCCAGTTTTGGTACTTTGAGTCCTAAAAATTTGGCTAGACAAGCATACCTCCACGCGATGGAACCTTACTTCTGCATGGGTGTTTTTAGCATTGCCAGCCGTTTTGAGTATATCAATGAATATACACGTTGTGATTTCCTACAGTTTTCATTCTGATTAGGTTTCTATAATTCCACTCCCTAATCTAATTTTTATGAAGTTTTTGTCATTTAGAGATCTATATAAACCTTATTTGGGGCCTTAGCAATTTATTTTATCTCAGATTTATTATTCTTTCTCATTATTCAATCAATTCTTTATTATGTCTTTAAATTTTCTCAATATCCTCATTTTTCTTGGTAACTTATGCAATGACGATCAAAACATACTTAGACCTATAAGATTGGCTGGTCTAAGATATTTAGTTCCTATTAAGCTAAATATACTCTTCTTAAAGGTCACTACTCATTTTTGGGACTTCAAATACCATGTCTTTCATTTTTGGCTCACAAGAGCTTTGCCCCTTAATTGAGGAGTTTCAAGCAATTTTATGATTTTCTTATCCATATGATCATTCCATAATTGTTCCTGACCCACATTTATTGTATCCCCCTTAGTTAACTCCTTTTTTATTAGATCAACCTTAATATGTCTTTGTATTAACCCGAAATTGCCAACTTGAATTAGAGAAACTATTATTCTTACATGATCATCCTAACATAAGAAGGATAAATATAATCACCTATTACCTTATTTGCCAATTTCTATTGGTTAACCCTTCTAGCAAAGGTGAGTTCTTAGTGAAGGGTTTCTTACATCACCTACATGGGGGCTTTAACTTAGTTTCTCTTATCTTGGCTAAAATCTTGTTGGGCTTGGATAAGGTATGTCACAACCCTACTTCTCATTTAACTAGTAGTTTACTACTTTTTCAACTATGGTTTCAAGAGAAGTTGATGATACTTTTTCCCAATGAGAACTTAGGGAGATTTTAGCCTACTTCTACCCTTTAGAGAGATCCATATTACTCATAGTCATACTAAGGATTGGGTTAGATTCATAGGGGGACTTACAAATAATGCTATTTGTTTCACTTGCCCTTAATAGAGATTAGCTTATGTGACCCTTCATTTCTTTAAGAATGCTTTAGTCTTGCTAGGCTTTGAGTGGATTAACTGGTATACACCTTCTCGTTTGAGGTGTTAATTTGGAAACCATCAACATATCTCTATTCCTAGTGAGTTTTCTACCATGAGAAATGACCATTTAGGATTCAAAATTAGATGTGAGATAATCAGGTTATAGTCTACATGATGAATCCAAGTTATTGTTGACATAGAGGAAGAAAATGAACCTAAAATATTAACTTCCCCTAGTGCATACATGTTATGGGTAAAACATTAAAGCAAAAGGTTGGACTTATGCAATTGCTCATTTAGGAGTTGATCAAGCTTATAGCACCATTATTAGACTTGTTTAAATTTTCTACTGCCTTTTTACTTAATATAGTTGATAGTTTGATTTTGATTTTAGTAGTGAATATGATTTCCTTTTTATTATGCTTTTTGCTTAATAGAGTGATTGATGGCTTTTTTAATGCCTTGCATCATTCATTATCACATGATCATTCACCAAAAACTCCCCAATGAAAGATAGAGGATTCAAACTTTACCTACTTATTTAACCACCTTACTCTAAATAACACTAAGACATTACAATAAAAATCAAAACAAACATGCATAATATTAACTTAACCAATACAATATAGAATTTTAATTAGGTAATTACTAGCAGTAGCCTTAAATAAGTACTTTTTCAAATGATTTAATTCACTAGCTCTTAAAACTCATTACCCTTTATGTCATATAGTTTGGCTACCCTATTCTTCAAAAGATTCTTAACTATGTATTGTCCTTCCTAATTAGGTTTAAATTTACCTATTGGGCCTTGTAGGTTTGGTTTCATAAGCTTTAGGACTAAATCTCCCTCTTTGATCTTATGAGGCTTAACTCGTTTAGTGAAGACCCTTGCCATCCTCTTTTGATAAAGCTAATTAGTATAAGGCTTTTAGTTTTCTTTCGTCTAATAAAGCCAATTCTACATATCTACTCTTTGCCCATTCTACTTTAGGAATATTAGCTTTAAGAAAAACCTCTAGAGACTTAATTTTCAACTCTATTAGTAGTATAACTTATATCCCATATACTAAGGAATACGGGGTTACACTAATGGATGTTCTAATAATTATTTTATAACCTTATAGGAAAGGTAACTTCTTTACCAATCCTTATAATTTTCTATCATTTTAGCCAAAATCTTTTTTATAATTTTATTTGCCATTTCTACTACTCCATTGACTTGAGGTCTATATGGGGATGGGTTTGGTGGTGAATTCCTTACTTCTCAAATAAGCTTTTGGTTTCTCTTTGGAATTGGACACCATTATCAATTAGTACATGGTTAGGTACCCCATATCTATAAATGATTTGGTTTTCAATAAACTTATCTATTTTACCCCTAGTTGGTCAAAAGATTGAGCTTTTACCCATTTAAAGAAATAGTTTATGCCCACCATAATGGACTTATGCCCATTTGAATTAGGCCTTAATTCACCAATTTTATCAATGCCTCATGCTAAGAAAGGCCAAGGAAATGATAGATTATAAAGTTTTATATAAGGTTTTTGCTTCAGATTTGCATGAATTTGACAATTATAGGCACTTCTTAACAAATTCAAAGCAATCAATTTCCATAGTCCTCTAATAGTATCCTTGCCTTAGTATTTTTTTCTAAGACTAAACCATTCATGTATGGGCCCCAGGTTCCAGCGTGTGCCTCATTTATGATTTCTTTGGCTTCTTATTTATTTAGGCACCTAAGGTGTACTCTATTTGACTATCTTTTGTAAATTTGTTGACCATTAAAGTAAGGCTAAATGTTTTAGTGCTAACTTATCCTTAACATTAATTCCTTTGGGGAATTTCCTATCCTTAAGGTAGTTTTCATTGTCATAGTACCATAGGTGTTTTTCTTTGTTTCTACCTATTTGCAAAACTTTTACCTCCTTCAATTCATAGAGTGGCAAAGAAGATGATGTTACTACTATAAGTGGTGATTTTGATCTGCCCTTATGTACCTATATACTTTCTAAGCTTGCTAGTGTATCTGCCATCCAATTTTCTTCTCTAAGAATTAAATGGGATTGTGTAGAAATGAATTTTTTTCCTTATTTGGTTGATTGCATCAACATAGGGCCTCATTTGCTCCTTTTTTCCCATTTTCCCTCTACCTGGTGAGTGACTGACATTAAATCTCTCCACACTTTTACATCTTTTACTCCTAAGGCTATAAGGGATTTTAAGCCAAACAAGCATGCCTCATATTCATCCATATTATTAGTCACCCTAAGTTTAAGCCTCTTTGCTAATGGAATGATTAGCTAATGGATTCTCCTTCAGGTGATAATAATATTACACTAATTCTGGCTTTACTTTGATTAATTACTCCATTAAAGAACATCTGCTCACCTTATATGCTTATCGCTCTTAGATTTTCGTATGAAAATTCTATCTTCCATTATAAATTATGAGTAATAAACTGTTGAGCCAAGAATTCAGCTATAACTCTCCCTATTATTGTCTTCTTAATAACATAGAATATGTTGTATTTTTACACAATCACTATCTATTTTGCTAATTTGCCTAAAAGTTAAAGCACCAGGCATAAATATTTTAATAGATCTGACTTGGTAAGCACGATCACCTTATAAGACTAGAACTAATGTTCTATGTTTTTAACTACCCGTATAGTAATACATGTCTTTTTTACCTTATGGTATTTGACTTCGTATGACATATTTCTTACTAAGGTAATAAATTGCATTTTTTTCACCATCTTGTGTAAGTATTATTTTAATTGGTTCTTTCTCTATTACTAAATATAATATGAGGGGCATCTTAAGTTGTGGTGGTCATAGAATAGGGAATGACATCAAATAGGCTTAATCTTTTTGAATGCTTCTTAACGTTCATTGATCTATTCTATAGGTTGGGTTTTCCTTAAAAGCTTAAATACTGGTTCACATATAGAGGTAAGCTTGGCGATAAACCTAAAGATGTATTAAAGCTTTTATAAGAATCCTTTAATTTCTATTTTGATTTTCGGTGTAAGCATCTCTTAGATGGCTTTTGCCTTTTCAAGTTCAACCTCTATGCCTCTTTGACTCACTACAAACCTTAAAAGTTCGCCTAAAGTGACTCTAAAAATGCCTTTCTTCAAATTTAATAGCAAATTATACTTTTTAACTCTTACGAGGAATTTTTCTAAGGCTTTCACATGCCCTTCCTAGTTTTGGACTTTATGATCATATCATTCATGTATATATCTACTACTTTATGCATCATGTCATGAAATAAAGTAACAACCATAGATTGATAAGTTGCACCATTATTTTTCAGCTCAAATGGCATTACTCTATAGCAATACCGTATTCAGTGATAAAGGTAGTTTTTATCTAATACATAAATGCCGTGAAAAGTTAGTTATACCTCAAAAACCCATCTGTTAAGGAATACATACATGCAAGGTAGGGTTATCTATGAGTACATCAATGTGCAGGATTAGGATATCATCTTTTGGGCAAGGCTTATTCAAACCTCAATTATCAATACACATTCTTACTCAACCATCCTTAGGTACTAGTACTATATTTGCTAACTAGGTGAGGAATTATATTACATCCAAAAAGTTAGCTTATATCCATTTCTTTACTTCTTCTTTGATTTTATTAGCCAATTCTAGTATCATCCTTTACAATTTTTGCCTAACAAGCTTTGCATCTAGGTAGGTGGGGATATATGGTTAGGCTATGTCTCTGTCTATATAGGGCATATCATTATAAGACTAAGCAAATACATTTTTATGCTTCTTAAGTACTTCCTTCTATGGATTTTCTCTCTTCAAAAGATAAGTCTTATGCTAGTAATATGATATTAGGATTTTGTTCATTTTCTAATTTAATTCTGATGCATTAATAGAGTTAATATTTAACATACTTGTTAGATGCTCATCATAAAAGCATAATGCCATCAGGTAAGATGTCAAACAAATAAGCAAAATTAAAGATAAGTTTACTAATTTTAGAAGTGAAAATATTGTCATCAAACAAATCTAATGGTAAAGGGAAATTATGTAAAGAACTATTAATTATATCATCTAATATATTATCTAAAAAGTTCCTAACAAAATCTTAAGTGATGGCAATCACACTTAAGATTAAAATCTCTTTAGCTCTTTGATCTTCCAAGGTCAGATACTCTAACTTCAAAATCTCCTTCTCTTTACCCCTTGGCTCCTCTCTTCTTCAATTGGCTATCAATTTTATAAAAATTTTAAATCCTAATTTAAATATGCCATTGATTTTTAATGGTTTAAGTGAGCTAGTATAAGGATCGCTATTAATAAAAAAATCATTTAACTTATTTCCTTTCTTAGGCGATTTGTTTGCCTCTTTGCGCCCCTGTTCTCTTTTATTTGTTTAACCCTTGAAATCTAGGAAAGTGGGGTTCCTTTACCATCTGTTCCAAAGCCCATCCCTAAAAAAAAGCCAGATTTCTTTATCATACTCGAAACATGAGTCCATCTCATCCTTATATATTAGGTTCACTTGAAAACCTAATATTGGAGGTTGATCCAATTTTAGACTTGCAACTGTGTCTCCTGCAGCTAAAGCCTTTAATTTTACCACCCTATTATTTAGAGGGATTTTGATTATTTGGTGAAGTGTGAAAGGAATTCTGCTAAGTTTGTGGAATTATGGGTGCTAAACTATAGTAAAAGTTATAGGTATGTCTAAAATGATGAAAGTAAGTTTGCTCTCTATTGGTCCTACCTTTATCAAAGTATTAAAGGTCTATTTAGGTTGTGTTTGGTGTCATTATAAGTTTTAATCACCATATCAGACACCTTTAACCCTTTTTTCTTTAATTCGATGGTTTTTATAAGCTTAGAAGGTATGATATATATGAAGAAATAATCATCCACCATGGCACATGTTATGCAATTCCCTCTTATCTTAGCTTAAATGTATAAAGGCTTATTATGGTCCCTTCCTTCTATTGGAAGGTTCTTATTAGAGACGGAGATGAGACTTATTATCTTATTGATGATGAAATTAACCACTTCATTTTGTATAGTAGTAGTTTTAATGCTTATGGCATCTAAGGCCTTTACTAAATCTTCTCTATGTTTTATAAAGGCCATCAAAATATCTCATACACTTGTACGTGCTTGAGTTTTCTTCAATTACCTTAGGACTGAGTGTTCTTATTCCTCTTTAAAGGGATATTTTCTTTACCTACTTCTTTATCTTTTTCTTCTCATTATAAAATCTTTCACTCCTAGTATGTAACACCCTAGGAAAATCCCATATTAGCAAAACGCGAGAGTGATCCTAGGTATAGAAAAGTGCTCTCAAATCCCACATTAGAAAAAAATATGGGTGGAAGGAGGTTTATAAAGCTAAGATTCAACTACTAGTAATAACTTAGGTTAACCATTTTAGGCCATATAGTTGGTCTATTTGCAAGTTATTCTGGAAGTTAGGTTTGGGTTATTACAATTGATATTAGAGCCATTCAACATAAAACCTTGAGTGATGGTGGGGTAAACCTTAGCTAGGACATTGAGTCCCATAAGAGAGGTGCATTATAACATCTTAGAAAAATCCCATATTGGCAAAACATGAGAGAGATCCTGCGTATAGAAAAATGCTCCCAAATCTCATATTAGGAAAAAAAATATGGGTGGAAAGAGGTTTATAAGGTCAAGACTTAACTACCAATAATGAATTGAGTTCACTATTTTAAGCCATTTACAGGTTATTCTAGATAGTTAGGTTTGGGTCATTATAATTGGTATTAGAACCATTCTATGTGTAACCTTAAGTAATGGTAAGGCAAACCATAGTGAGGATATTAAGTCCTATATAGAGGCTATATTATAGCCCCTAGGCGAATCCAACATCAGCAAGCATGAGAGAGATCCTAGGTATAGGAAGTGCTCCTAAATCCCACATCAGAAAAAATATAGGTAGAAGGAGTTTTATAAGGCTAAGACTCCATTACCAATAATAACTTAGGCTAACCATTTTAGCCCATATGATTAGGGCATTTGCAAGTTATTCTAGACAGTTAGGTCTGGGTCATTACAATTGGTATCAAAGCCACTCCTATGCAACCTTAAGCAATGGTGGGGTAAAACTTAACGAGGACATTGAGTCTTGTATAGAGGTGTATTGTAATACTTTAGGCAAATCTCATATTAGCAAAACATGAGAGAGATCGTAGGTATAAAAAAGTGCTTTCAAGTCTCACATAAAAAAAGGGTAGAGAGAGGTTTATAAGGCTAAGAATCAACTACCAGTAGTAACTTAGGTTAACCATTTTAGGCCATATAGTTAAGCCATTTGCAAGGGTCTCGATCATTACATAGTAACACCTTTTACCTCAAAAGATTCTTCATTACTTATCTCTTCCCAAATGTTATCAGCTTTCTCTTTTTGATCACTATCTCAAATGTTAATTTGCAACATAGCTACCGTTTCCTTACTTGCCCTTACTTCAACAAATGACTCGAACACATATTTTTTTAAGCCTAATCCCACCATTAATATATTCTAGGGAGATCGAACCTTATTATGATTAAGTAATGGATTATTGTTAGTGCCAAGAGAATTCTTGCTTGGACCTATAAGAGTCTTATTGTCTATTAAATCTTTAATAACATGGTGCAATCAAGCACAATTATCAGTACATGCCCTTTGCATTGATGAAATTTGCAACAGGCATTTGGATTCTAATATATGGCAAAAGGCTTGGTAGGGCTTTGGTGTAAATGGTGCGATGAGACCCTTTCTTTAAGTTTCTCTAAGACTTTGGATAATGGATTTCCTAAGTTTAAGAATTTATGATTCTTACTGCATAGATGTCAACTAATTTTTGACTGGATGACTCGAACCCCAAATTATTCCTCCAAGTCTGCTTCTTCTAGATCTCCACATCTTTTACTTTTAAAGCATCATATACTTTCATGAAAGTCTTCAAAGGAAGATATTAAAGCTTATTAAAATATATGGAAGTGTATTCTCTATTACAATTCTTTACTTGATCATTTTCTAAAGGTAACAATTCTATTTGAGCTACCTTATTCATCTACCTTAAAAAGAAATTAGAAAAGCTTTCATTAAACTTTTGTTTAGTAAGCTTGAGATTACGTACATAGATCTTAATATTGGTATTAAAGGCATATTATTTATTGAATGCCCTAACTAACTTAATCCAATTATGTATAAGGCTTTGTCTAGCTTAAGAAACCACTTAATAGGTGTACCTTCTTATGACAAAATAAATAGGTTGGTAATTTTTTTCACTTAGCCCTGTGGTGCCCATAAAAGTGGCATATTATCTAACAAGCATCTTGGGGTCTCCCTTCCTATTAAACTTAGGTAGTTTAGGCATTTTAAACTTTCTAGAAAGCCCTTTATCTCTAAGTATAGCAAAAGACTTCAAATCCTCTAAAATGGAACTTTTTATGAACTAACCTTTTTAGCTTATATATCTCTTGTTTTACTTTTGCATTGGCCTCTTGTTGTGCAACCTTAATTTCTTATTCTTTTTTTATTGACAGAATCCTTTATGTCCTAAAAATTATCATCAGCCTCTACCACCTTTTTTTTCCTCTATCTTTACTAGCTACATCATCACCTATACCTAACATGGCTTCAATAGTAGCAAACTAAGAATTCATTCTTTCATTTAGTACTTTGGTATGAGCCTCTAGAAACTAAGCTAAGAATTGCTTTAACTCTTTATTGACCAATATGCTATTAGATGTAATGATTGGTGTGTCTCTTACCAATCGTCTGCTTCTATCCTTAGTCCAAGTAGGTTGAGAAATTATTGTATTTGTATTGTATTTTTGTAGGAAAAAAACTAATTTAGCCTAAGTTTGCCTGTATATATATGTGAATAACGTAACATAGCATAGCAAATAGCATCCTTTTATAACTTTCATAAAAGGGTAAATGCGTCTCTATCTTAGTTAGGGTTTTAAATTCATACATCAACTAAGACATATGAATTCTACTCATATCATGCTACTTGTTAAATATGAATTCTAGTTAGTTGAATTTATTTGAAGTAGGCTATAACCTTTTCTCTATTAAAAAAGAGAAATCATTGACTTTCCTTAGAATTCAAAGGTGGTTATAGATAGACTTCAAGTGGACCTAACTAATTAAAATTTCAAATTTATTATAATAAGAAGGTACCTAGGGGAAGATCTAAGGTTATATCCTATATCAAGCTTAAGGGTTGAACACAGACTAGGGAGGCACATAACCTTATGTACTAAGCAGTGAAGTTTGAGTATTTCATGATATCCATAAAGGGTATACTCGCACGATTTTAAGTTTAATATAGGTCCCTACACATAAACTAATGCATGAATTTTTAATGCCAACCATATTATGAGAAGTGTGATATTACTTCTCCCTAGTGGAGTTGCCATCATAAGCTAGACAAACTCATGAAAAGGATTTTAAGAGTTGCCAATGGTGCAGCGGAGAATCAATAAACTTGGCATAATTATTTTAACCCAAGATAGGGACCAAGTTATCAATCATCAAAGAATAATATTTGTAGTTGACATCTAATAATCATTACGTCTAATAAGCAGTATGCATTCTCTATATTATATATTAAACTCATGATTTTCTAATGAAATGCAATATTCCTAAGATCTAAGATTCACAACAAACACAAAAACAATAGCAATAAAATTGGACAAGAAATTTGTAAAAAGAAATATCAAGGAATATCATCAATGTAACTACTTTAATATCCATCATAATATCTATATAATTGCACCACTATTATATATGAGTTGAAAAACATGTTAACTATTTGAGAACATGACTTTAACAACTTTTTTTATGCCAAATCATGTAAAGAAAGATTGAAAACATATAGAAAAGATCTTGTTTCATTCATCACAAAAATAATGTTATTAGGAATGAGAAAAGGTGAGAATGAGTCTAGAATATTCAAAGGACATATGAGAGACATAACAATGGCCTTTAACAATCTTTCTTTACATGATTTGGCATAACAAAAGTTGTTAAATTCATGTTCTCAAATAGTTAACATGTTTTTCAACTCATATATAATAGTGGTGGAATTTTATAGATATTATGATGGTGCTTTAATATGATTTAAGATGGGATCCGCCCATCCTTAATCTTGGTTTTCTCTAATATATGACAACTTAAAGGCCATTATTGTATCTCTCATATGTCCTTTGAATATTCTAGACTCATTCTCACCTTTTCTTATTCCTAATAACAAAATGACCATTCTACCCTTAGGAGAATTTTTTCTCTTTCGATGTTTTCCTTCACAAAGATATTTATCTACTTGAGCTATTCCTCTAGTTATCATCATCAGGCATAACAAAATTTGGGGACTAAGAATCTAATGCTTGTAATATATGGATTTTATACTTATGCTACATAATATATATATTAGCTGTAAATATTAGCTTACTATATGCAATTAGGCAAATTCGTAGGCTTATTCATAGGCTAATTAATAGGCAGTAGTTACCATTCTAATCTCTTTAAAAGTGAATATATTCATATATTTATTTATGAATAAATCATCATAAAGAATATTAGCTTTTTATTCTGTGTATTTTCGCTATTTTGTAATATAGTATTAAAGCCATAGGCATTTTTGCTATTTTGGAAATTTGTTTGGTAACTTTCAATACCTTTTCTAATGATCCACTTTAATAGTGGTCTTACATCTCATCATACACCTAGAACGATGCACGATCATTTTTTTTAGCCAACCATCAAAATTCAATGACTAGTTCTTTAGTGAGTGGCACATGTTGTTACTGTTCTCTTGTACCTCCCTTATATGCCAACAAGTAGAGGTGTATGGTTGTGTTATTGATGGTTTGGTTTCTCATTACTTTGTGATTTTTGAATTATTTCCAATGTTAATCTATGGATGGTAGAACAATCATAAGATGGTTCTCCTAGCTAGATGGATATTCAGTGCTTTAATGTGATTTAAGATGGGATCCGCTCATCCTTGATCTTGGTTTTCTCTAATATATGACAACTTAAAGGCCATTGTTTTGTCTCTCATATGTCTTTTGACTATTCTAGACTCATTCTCACCCTTTCTCATTCCTAATAACAAAATAACCATTCCACCCTTAGGTGGTAGAACCATCACGTGATGGTTCTCCTAGCTAGGTGGATATTTAGTGCTTTAATGTGATTTAAGATGGGATCCACTCATTCTTAATCTTGGTTTTCTCTAATATATGACAACCTAAAGGCCATTGTTGTGTTTCTCATATGTCCTTTGACTATTCTAGACTCATTCTCACCCCTTCTCATTCCTAATAACAAAATAACCATTCTACCCTTAGGAGAATTTTTTCTCTTTTGGTGTTTTCCTTCACAAAGATACTCATCTGCTTAAGCTATTCCTCTAGTTATCATCATCAGGCATAACAAAATTTGAGGACTAAGAATCCAGTGCTCACAATATATATTTTTTACACTAATGCTACAGAATATATATATTAGCTGTAAATATTAACTTAGCATATGTAATTAGGTAGATTCGTAGGCTTATGCATAGGCTAATTAATAGGCAGTAGTTACCATTCTAATCTCTCTAAAAGTGAATATATTTGTTTATGAATAAATTATTAGAAAGAATATTAGTTTTTTCTTATTCGTATTTTCGCTATTTTGTAATATAGTATTAGAGCCATAGGCATTTTTGCCATTCTGGAAAATTTTTTGGTAACTTTCAATACCTTTTCCAATGATCCACCCTAATAGTGGTTTTACATCTCATTGTCCACCTAGAACGGTGTGCAATCATTTTTTTAGCCAACCATCAAAGTTCAATGACTAGTTCTTTGGCGAGTGGCACATGTTGTTACTATTCTCTTATACCTCCCTCATGTGCCATCGAGTGGAGGTGTATGGCTATGTTTTCAATGGTTTGATTTCTCCTTTGACATTGCTTTGTGATTTTTGAACTATTTCCAATGTTGATCTGCAGATGGTAGAACCATCTCGCGATGGTTCTCCTAGTTAGGTGGATATTCAGTGCTTTAATATGATTTAAAATGGGATCTGTTTATCCTTGATCTTGGTTTTTTCTAATATATGACAACCTAAAGGCCATTCTATGTCTCTTATATGTCCTTTGACTATTCTAGACTCATTCTCACCCTTTCTCATTCCTAATAACAAAATGACCATTCTACCCTTGGGTGGTAAAAACATCACGCGATAGTTCTCCTAGCTGGGTGGATAATTGGTGTTTTAATGTGAATTAAGTTGGGATTTGCTCATCCTTGATCTTGGTTTTCTCTAATATATGATAACCTAAAGGCTATTGTTATGTCTATCATATGTCATTTGACTATTCTAGACTCATTCTCACCCATTCTCATTCCTAATTACAAAATGACCATTCTACCCTTGGGAGAACTTTTTCTCTTTCGGTGTTTTCCTTCACAAAGATACTCATTTGCTTAAGCTATTCCTCTAGTTATCATCATCAGGCATAACAAAATTTGGGGACTAAGAATTCAATGCTTACAATATATGTATTTTATACTTATGCTACAGAATATATATATTAGCTGTAAATATTAGCTTACCATACGTAATTAGGCAGATTCGTAGGCTTATTCATAGGCTAATTAATAGGTAGTAGTTACCAGTCTAATCTCTCTAAAAGTGAATATATTCATATATTTATTTATGAATGAATAATCAAAAAGAATATTAGCTTTTTGTTCTACATATTTTTGCTATTTTGTAATATAGTATTAAAGCTATAGGAATTTTTGCTATTCTTGAAATTTTTTTGGTAACTTTCAATACCTTTTCTAATGATCCACTCTAATAGTGGTCTTACATCTCATCATGCACCTAGAATGGTGCACGATAATTTTTTTTAGCCAACCATCAAAATTCAATGACTAGTTCTTTGGCGAGTGGCACATGCTGTTACTATTCTCCTGTACCTCTCTCATATGCTAGCGAGTGGAGGTGTATGGCTATGTTGTCGATGGTATGGTTTCTCTTTTGACATTACTTTGTGATTTTTGAACTATTTCCAATGTTGATCTTATGAATCTGTAACACATAAAATTCCTAGGGTTATAAATAGTACTTATCATGATGTGAATATTATTTTTCAAGACCCAAGTCATACTAATTAGATCAAAGGAAAGTATTATTTATAACAAAATTTTGGGCAAATTTTGAAGTCAAAATTTGATCATTTAAAGGGTTAAAGATAGAAATAAAGTTTTTACAGTAGTGTCTTATGAACAGTAACCTAGTCAAGGCTGAACCGATAATTATAGTATTTTTGCTCAAATTGACTTGGGAATGTCATAACTTGATACTCAAATATTTCAAATAGTTTATTGAAATTGGAATCAAAATATTTAAAGATCATGGAAATTTTATAAAAATTAAATGAAGGAAATTGAGTGATTTTTAATTAATTTTTCTTAATTTTTATGTATGGTTAATTCAAAACTTTCAAAAATTATTACATATGATTTATCGAGACATTGAGATATGTTAGTTAAGGTTTGAAAATGGATGAAGGAATTTAAAGAGAGATTTAAAACCTTGAAATTATATGGACCATTAGATTTCATTTAAAATCTAATCTTGGCCATTGGTTTTAAAGCTTTAAATAGGGTCAACAAATGAGTTAAAGTAAGAAGAAAATCATCTTCTTCCTTCTCCTCTAAACCCGACGCCTTCTCTCTCTTTCTTCCTCCATTTTTCTTTCTTCAAGCTTTCTTTTCCCTTAAATAAGCCACCAATTCTCCACTCAAACTTCACCAAAAGGCTTCTTAAAGCAAAATAATGGAGGGAATTATCAATATTATGGAGAAATTTTGAGGAATTTGAATATGGATGAATAGTAACCCTTTATTAAGTAAGTGTTCTAATTTGAGGTTTTTATAATTTTTAACGGTGCCTTAAAGTCCCTAATAGAGTTTTGTTAAGTCAATTTAGATTATGGTTAAGCTTATGAATTATTATTATGAAACTTTAGATTATATATAGATACTATATTTGTAGAGAAAGAATAAGGGCAAAGGGAAAGAAAAGGCAAATTAAAGGACAAGGAAGAGATTTTGGTAGAATTATGGTACATGTATCCAATTCTAATAATCAAATTCAATTATGTTTATGTTATATATATGTATGTCGGATGATAATAATGTGAAATACACTAGAATTATGACATGCATGAGTAGATTGAAGTATAAAATGATGGAATGCTTGCTGCCATTATGATGTTTTGATGAACTTGAGTATTATGTGTGTGAATTGTGTTCGCTGAAATTCCTAAAAATGAATTCCTTGAGTTATAATGGTAATGTATGGTGTAATTCACATAATGGCATGTTTTAAACATAGTAATTAAGGTAAAATGCATATGTAAGCTTATTTGGCATTATGTATTAGTTGAATCTTGGAATTTTGATAATGATAAATTGCATATAGGTTTAGAATTATCAAAAGCATATAGTATGGAAAATGAAGCAGAATTAGTATGTAAAAGTATGAAGTGGCCAAAACATATACTTTAAAGGAGCTAAAAGTACTTATATAATTAAGATAGGATTTCTAGAATAGGATTAGCATTTTAATGGTACATGATTGAAATAAGGGTGCAAATGTGGAAACGTGTGAAGCATAGTAGTATATAGGAGTCATGTATGATGATTGAGCATAAAGATGGTATAATGAGGCATAAAGATGGTATAATGAGGTATTAACATGCTAAATTTTCCATAATGAGCTTAAAATTATTAAAGGCATATTTTAAAGTTGCTTTGGTAAGTGATAATATGGTTAACATGTTTTAATGGTAATTTATGGATTGATATTGGACTGAAACTTGGAAATGTTGAATTAATATGCAACAGTGAATATGTAAGGCTTGAAATGAACCTATTTATGATGATAAGAATGATTATAAGCATATAAAAGTGCATTTTAGAAAGACAATATGGCAAGTATGTGTATGAGACTAATATTGGCTAAATTAAGGTAACTTATGCATAATTTAGTTTAAGGCACATTTATTATATGTTATTGATGTTGAAAATGGTAAATGGATTTGATTATGCTTATTGGCTGAATGGCCCCATAATGAGGCATACTTTTATTTAAATGATTAAATAAGCCTAACAGCCTAAGATGTGGAATTAGAGATCAATAATGAAAATATGAGATATAATGATGTAAGGATAATGCTATTATGCATTTTGTGATACATGTGAATGATAAAATAATGATAATTATGTGAAATTTTAATTAAAGACACAAATGCCTATATTAATGTACATAACTTAGTATAGATAGGTTGACCTAGAGAGTTTAGCAATTACTATGGTACTTCTCTACCTATTCATGACCTCTGGCCCTAGTTTATGGCTTTTAAGCCCCAATTAATGGTTTATAGACCCTGATATTTGCCTAAGGGTTTATATATTTAATTATGACTTTTGTGGTTCTAGTAATAACATTTGTTGTCCTAAATTTGATATATCCCCAATATGGCTTGTGTGGCCCTAAGAGTCCTCTTATCTAGTATCGGGAGCTTATCTATTGATTATGGGCAAACTAAGTAACTTATTGCTTAATAAGAACTAATAACATGAAACTACTCTTAAAGAAACCATAAATGCTATGTATGTCTTAATATGACCCATTATGTATAAATCATGAACATAGTTTAATGCATATGTTATTCTTATATCATGATTATATAAAACATGTATATTTATAACTTTGAATATAGGTTGAATGTGTTATGTGTGATTATTTTTATTGGTACATCACTATGCTATAAAGCTTAGCCCATCGTTGTTTGTGTTCTCATACATAGGTTTTAGTGTTAATAGTAAAGCTACAATTTGTAGTTGATGTACAATTTTTTTATGGCATAGTAATTACTCATATGTAAACTTTAAAGGATATAGGCCTTGTCTATAAATAAGTGGTTTTTGTAATTCTTAGGTTATGTTTATATGAATGTTTATATTTATATGGTTTATAGGTTTTAGATATAATGCATGTTTTGAGGATATGTTAGATACATATGATGAATAAAGTGTTGGAAGTAATGATGATTGTTAGAGTTGGGATGTTGTGAACTTTAGATGTGTTTTTCTTTACTAGTCATTATTTGGGAAAGTGTCAATTGACAACCATTATGCCATCGAATTTTGACATGATGACACCAAATAGTATGACTTGTATGATAGTTTTGTTAAGCATGTTTTTCTAAAGCAATAATAAGAACCAAAGTTTTTAAGATGTTATAAACCAATGGTTATTAGTAAGGGTAATATAAAGTTGTGTTTTGTTCCTCATTTGGATCTGAGAGTGGATTGGGTGAAGGGCTTTACATTTATTGGTATCAGAGCTCCAATTTAGGCATTCCTAAGTGTATCAAGTTCAATATACGTGTCATAAGTCTAAGATTATGCATTGCATAAGTGTATACTACTAAAGCTTATAAGTTATTTTTCACAAAGATTGAAGGTAAACAAATCCACACCGTAAGGTAGGGTAAAGAGGTCGAGAGCTATGCTTTAATAACTGCTAAAAATGTTCCAATAAGACATGATACATTAGCTCCAAGTGTAGCTAAACAAGCTACTTAAGCATAACTAGCTTTTCTCCAACAAATGGTAGAGCTTCTGAGGCAGGCTATAGCTACCACTACTCCACCATCACAGGTGCAACCACCACCACCATATCCTCAGTTATTCCAGAAGATGTATGTGGAAAGTGTTAAAAGATGGGAGCAGTGGATTTTATAGGCATAGACTAGGATGACTCAACAGCTTTAGAATACTGGTTATAAAGAACTATTAAAATCCTCAAATAGTTAAGAGGTACACCAGCGAAAAATGTCATATGTGCTACCTCTTTACTACAAGAAGAAGCCTTCAAATGGTGGGAGATCACTATAGATCATAGAGCTCTAAAAGAGCTTACATGGGATTTCTTCCTTGATGAATTTAGAAAAAAGTATATCACAGAAAACTATTTAGAAGGGAAGAAGTAGGAATTTATTAATCTAAAATAAAAACATAGATCCATAGTAGAGTATGAGAAATAGTTTGCTAATTTGAGTCACTATACAAAAGAGATAGTCCCTACTGAGTTGGAGAGGTGTAAGCAGTTTAAGTGTAGGCTAAATCATGATATTAGACTTTATGTGGTAGTTATGAAGATAAAGGAATCTCCTACTTTACTTGTAGTAGCTCATACCATTAAGGAGAT
>CANXYI011989062.1:0-10306 GCA_948208565.1 Hura crepitans
GTTACCCTTCATTAAGGGCCAAATTCATTAAAGATGAAGGGGTGGCTCTTCCTCAAATACACTACTTTTTATTTTTTTAATCATTAATTTAAAAAATATTAAAAAGGCTTATTCGATTTGTAGATAATGAAATAAACAATAGCTCTTGAATTTATATATATTTTTTTATCATTTGCATGATAAATGTCTATAAATTTAAATTTAAAAATTGATGTTTTGATTCATCTAGATATTGAGTAAAAGGATAAATAAAAAAATATTCAGCATTTTATTATAGTGTTTTATTTTTATGTGAATAGTTGATTCGTTATTATTTAGCCACTCAAATGAAATCCGGAAAAGAAAATGCATAAAGAAGGAAAAAAGAAAGGGCAAGAGATAATTTTTTTTCCTTCTTTTTACTTGGAAGGTAAGATTGATTATCACGAGCAGAGGAAACAGAGCATCAGTAGTAAAATTATATTTTGAATTTTACTGTTAAGAAACAAAGTTTGAAAATCAATTGTGCTAGAGATAAATTCACTACCCGGAGAAAAAAAAATAATTAGTTTATGTATATGATATATAAGAATTGCAATTTATAACACTGATATTACATCTCGAATAAATTTAGTTCATATTTTTATTTATCGACTAATATTTTTATAATCTATCACATACTTTATGCTTAAAAAGTAAAATTATTTTTATTGGAATATAATTTTATTATTAATCGAAATAAAAAATAATAATTCTTGATTAAATATATTCAATGAGTATATAAGTCCAATCTGAAAAAAAAAATCTAAGCGTAAACATTTATCTCTTGAACAAAGTTTTTTTTTTTTAATGAGTATGTTCACGTTGACAAAAATACATAAGAGATATTAAATATATAATGTACTTTTAAATTTCACATTCGATAAAAAATATGAGAACAACTACCGATAATAAATTGGATTAAATATTTTAGATTATAAAATTGAATCATTTACAAATTATTCTAAAAAGTTAAGTTTGAGTAGTTACATGGACAACATATTATCTAAAATGCTTATGTGGTGAAATTAAATGCATAAATATAAAATATTTGTATCCCATAATTGGGTAACTTACATAGTGAAGCAAAACTTTCTTGTTTGAGCCTAACAAGACACTTAAAAGAAGAAAGTATTTATCCGTTTTGCATAATTAATAATTATTAACATTTTTTTATTTAATTATCTCACACGACGTACAGTAACTTAAGTACTTATTATTATTATAAAAAATTGTATTAATAAATGACATTATTGTAATCGAGATGGTGAATAATTTTTTTAATAAAAAGATGAAATTAACTACGTGGAGCTTAAGATTAAAAGGTCATGGATGAGACTTCCATAAGCTTCTAAATACAGCGAGGGTGACGAAGTTAGCATTAATTATTTAATTTAATTGTATTCATTCACAATTTTATTTTTAAATTAGTAGAAAGATTTAACTCTTTTTAAATAAAAATACCGTAATTACATACCAACTTTTATTTGTTCGATAAAAAACAATTTAATTTAAATTCAAATTGTCCTTATTAGTTAAATATAATATTTTTTTTATTTTGTAGTCTTTAACTTAAACACGAAAAATATCTAATAATTGAAAAGTTCAAAATGCCAAAAAAATGAAAAATAATTATATAAGTAAAAGATTAATATTCGTAGTTTTTAAATTTTAATATTTTATTCAGATTAGGAAGGATGAAATACCCCATTCCTCGTTAGGAAGGGCGGTTTGACCTGCCTTGCGGATTTGTTACTTGCCAGATTGGCTGATATTTTGGATATTAGATTTGGATGCACCAAGCTGAAATTAAAAATTAAATTCAACATATAGCTATTTTTATTTATTCAGTTAGATTTTTTTTATTTTTAAAAAGTTTAATTTTTGTTCGGTTATATTATTAAACTGTGAAAACTGAATAAATCAAAGCAATTGAACTATCAAAATGATGTCGTTTTTCATTAAACGATATTATTTTAATGTTTTCACGTGCAAAAAATAAAATATATATAAGTTCAGTTTATTCAGTTTGGTATATAGTTTGATTGGTTCGGTTATTTTCTATAGAGAATTCAACTTTTTGCGTTGATCGATTTTTAGATCAAACTGATCAATTATTTTCTCCTAATTGAAAAATTTTTTAAAAACTAAAACTAATGATAATATATCATTTACATAAAATAAAAAATTTATTATTTTATATATATAATATATCATATTTTTCCAAGCATATTTTGTAATTTTTTATTTGATTAAATGATAGATTGTTACTCATGAATTGGAAAAAGAAAATTCATACTATTATTTTGCAGTTTGCAGCTATTCACTAAATTGATTTATGACTTTATTTAAAACGAATTAGATTTGAGATTAGCAAACGCTGATTAAAAATAATAGGGGGAATTAAGAATTATTTGCATAAATTTGGATGGGATTAGGGCTTTGGAAATGGCGATTGAAATTAATTTGAGGAATTGAGAAATAAAAAAAAAATTGAAGGGGAAGCATATTCTACCTACTTTCTACCAAAGAAGGGGATAAGGACTCCCACTTGGTCAAACCTCAAAAAGTCAAAAGTCGGCCCACAGCCATTGTCAATGCCGCGGACCGGATCCGGAATGAAGGGACAATTAAGTTACGGAGAAATTAAAAAAAAAAATTAAAGACATTGAGTTACGAAAATAAAAAAATTTTTAAAAGTAAAAATAAAATTTTAAATTTAATTTTGAAAAAAATTGAAGTATTGGAAATAATGTAATTTCGTCCAAAAAATTTTTTTAATAGGAAATAAAGAGTTTCAAAGCAATAATTTATTTAGGTCTTTCAACTATATGCATAATGGGGGATCGAAACCCAATTATTTCAAATTTGTTTAGTCACTTTCACCTAACGAAAAGTCCTTTAAAATAAATAAAGGCAAAAGGTTGAGAAAAAGCACAGCTCGTTATCTTGAAATGGAGAGGAAGTGGGGCAACTGGTAAAATGATGATGACGGGTTGTCGCTCTCAATAGAAGATGGTAAAAACACTAGAATTACCCAAAAATAATAAAAAAAAAAGGTTAAAGTAAAGTCCCATGTCCCATTCCTTCCCTTCCCCACTATAGAAAAAGCCAAAAAGGAAAAGGGGAACCAAAAAGAGCATGTTTCAGGTCGTCACCAATAATGGGGATGGTAAAAAAAAATAGAACATCACCTGTTCTCCAATTATTGGTCCAATGTTTATGGTTGCAGCACTCCTGCATTCCAAGCTAAGCAAGGCCTACCCATGTTTCCCCCTCTCTCCTCCTGAAATTGACTCCATTTTCTAATTATTTTTTTATTTTATAAAATTACGTTCTCCATTTGAAATTTAAGTTCAATTCTGATTAATCTTATTGTATGTTTTACTTTTCAGTATTTTCAATTTTTCACCTGTTAAATATTTTACTTGCTCCAAGAGGATATGCCATCCATTGATATGGTGACTTCAAATTTCAAAAAAAATTCTCAATTTCGAAACTCTTTATTTTCTGTGTGTGTGTATATATATATGTTTTAAGTGAAGTAAAATGCACTGAAAATGAATAAAGGTGGTAGCTAGAGTCCAATTTGTTCCTGTATGCTACAATGATCCCATTTCTAGAAATGGATTTCTCTTAATTTGATTTACTAAACTTAATTTATATTTTAGTTTTTAAACTGAGTCGTTAATAATTTATTATTGATTCATTTGATTTGCTTTTCCATAATTCATACAACTCTTTAAATCATATGGATTCACTAAAAAAAAATTTATTTATAATTTAAATGATTAAAAATTTAATTATTTTTTTAATTAATTATGATTCTATCTCCTTCACGGTTCAATTTCTGTCCATCTTTAATAATACAATTCCATATATGAAAAAAATTAAAAAAAACAACTTTCGACGATATTTCATAGTCGTTACGAAGGTAAAAGAGAATGAGTTAAAAGACAACACACATAATTGTCGGCACCTTTACCTTGTCTGCTCATGACACGCGGCCCAGAAACCATGTTTCATCGCTTTCATTCATTCACCGAGCTTTTACTTCCATCCAGCTCATTTCTAAGGAACAATGAAATTATTTAATTGCCTTACGAGAAGATTTTAAATTTCAAGGTTTATTTGCAATTCTACTTTAAACAGATTTATAATTTTATTTAAATTTCTTTTTTCATCTTATTCAAATGCCTGCTGTAACCTGATATAAATTGATTATTTCCATTGTCAAATTCTTATATTTTGAAGTTTTATTATTTTCAGATGTATCAAAATGAATTTGGAGTTCATATTAGATAACATAAAATACATAACAACATCATGCTAATGTTTGCAGTACACAAATTGATTTTGCAAGAGAAAGCAGTAGTGCCATATACAGCTAAATCTAGAACAGGCTTGGGAGGTGAGCAGTGTTTGATCTATGTTTATATCCAAATGGAACTAAACCATCCAAAAACCAATATACAGATACTTCGCAAAGCAATCAGGTCCAATGGAACTTAAACCTTTTCACTTGGGAATCAGGGGCTGAAGTACCCAGTTTCCTCTTTTCACAAATTAGAATCTAGGAACTTCACCAACTACAACAATTTGGAAATATCAATTCTGCTTCTAATTACTACAATTGCGCTATTTAAGACATATAAATGACATGATTTAGACAATAGAAATGAATGCAGAATTACTCAGGGTTATATGGCCAACCAGTTGAGAGTTCTACCTTGGCCTACGCCGGCGGAAATGTCTCAGAATAAAGCTGTCTGCATATAATGGATAGTTCTTCCTGATAAGGCCCTTTATGCATTTCCAATAAGAAAAGTCAACCAACTGGCCATCTTTTCGAACTATGAACAAGCATCTTGAGGTTTCGAAATCAGGATGATTCCCAACCTATAAAATCATAGACAAGACAGTTGCATGAACAATACACTGGATGTAACCAGGAAGATTAATGGAAAAAAAAATAGCAGAATAACAACTAAACTTGCCAAATCTTGGAAAAGGTGATGCAACCAGAATATTAAGTCATGAATTAGGAGCAAACTGGGTATACTGCTGGGCAGAAAGAAATTCTAGAGGTTGGTCGGAAGACTGCTAGTTTGGGGTGCTCATTTTATCCCTATCCTAGAACTTTAAAATATTAAAAGATGCATGAAAATTTTGCACTTTCTAATGCCCAAGGGCCTTCTAATAAACCATGAACGACAGCAAAACTAAATCAAACACCTTCATGTGCATGTGGCATGCACATACAATTTTTTTCTTCTCACATCGTCGCAGTTCATTAGTGAACTGGTTGCACCAGAAAGATACTAGCAGATAATTTGCTACCGCTCCTTATAGTCCAACACTGCAATACCTAAAAACCCATCACTGAATTGAGTAAGAGATCATACTGTGATATAATCAATTCCGCACCCAATTTTCTTTTTGCTCTCTGGATGATATGGAAGCAACCTCTCTACAACGGTGCTCTCATGCTCTGTGCTTAGTCTATCTCCATTTTCATATCTGCAATAAGAAATCACATGAATAAGGTGATAATTTGCTAAAAGAACAGCAGCAATTAATTGTTCTTCAAAAGAAAATGAGCATGCAGGCATACGTATAGATAGTAAAGACTATCATAACTGGTTTCTTAACAAATCATAACTAGTTCGATGTCGAGCACAGAGAGCATCAACAATTTTCTTCCCTGTATTTTAGCAAGGCGAAACAGATTCAAATGCACCAACGATTTGAAATTGGTGAGGACAGAGTAAAGCACTAAAATAAGAAAACATAAAAAGCAGCTTCTGCACTGTGTCCGACTCTTCAATTTTACAAACTATAACTATCAATGAGAATGATGAACAAAAGATAGTGCAGAAAACTGATAAGAGGTTTGCAATAAGAGTAGAACGTTCATTCCCATCAATCCTACCCACATTGGAAAACCATGTTGCTCGTACTACATTTTGGAATTGAAATACTATCAAATATGCCATCTTTACTGTCATTTGGAACTGCGAATAGCTGGAGATAGAATGTTTAGGAGTAATTTAAGAAACAATTTTGCTGGATAGCACCGATCAATGTAATATATAAGCACGCTAGTAAAATGCATAAAAATAAAGAGGACGAGTGAAACCCAGTGCAGTACTGAGCATTCAATCTCATTCCGCATCAAGAATTCAAAACTAAAGACAAGACAAAAGGCCATGAACAGCTGACTGGCTACAGACTACTTACTGGCCAGAGTGAAGAATCATTCTCACAAAGCCAACAAGAGGAACAGTGTCCTCCAAAATCTGGTCCTCCCAATCAACCCAATCCGCATCTTCCTTCTTGTAATTCCTGTTCCCGTCATTATCCTCATCATCTTCAGAAACTCCATCCAACTCCTTCCCTGTAGGGACAATCGGTTTCCTAAGCAGGTCCGATCCATCCGATCCAGTATTTAGAGCACATGCACGCGAATTGAGCGCCGTCGTTGGATGGAAAGGGAAAGGTAAGATCACAGAAGAGGAGGAGGGATAAAGAAAGATAGAGTTCGAGTGGCCGTACAAGCATGGTGGTGATTGAAGTAACGAAGCCGTGGCCATAACCTGTCTATTAACTGGTGCTACGAATCGACACTTCACTTCGCAGTATTCAGTAATGAGTTCTCACTTGGGTATAGAAGATTGAAGAAGAATGAAGGAGACTAACGGTATTGCCTGTTGCTTTATGTATCGACACTCCATCGGTCATCAGTTAGAGTGCTCTGCAAGTGGAAATCTCAAAGAGATAAATGCTTAAGTCTGATTGGTCATGTCATGACGCAGCCTTTTCTTTTTCCATATGGGCTTAGAATTTGGGCCTTTCTTATTAGTCAGATTAAGATTTTATGACGTAAATAAGAAAATAGTAAAAAAGAATTCTCTTTGATGTTCAAATGAATCAAATCTCCAACACCAAATCAAATAAGCTTATTTATGTATTGGCCATAACTGATAACTACCCCTAACAACTTGTAATATTGTGTAGAGTCATCTTTGTTTATTAATCAGAATCGAATTTTAATGAATTGTTTATCGAATTGTCACGTAAAAAAAAAAAACTGTATAATAACTAGTTTTGCATTTTTTTCTTTTATGTGACTATTAACTATTAATTTGGTATATATGCAATTTTATGCATATGATATATGTAATACTTTTCTAAGATATTATTACACGAATAATTGTCAGCAGCAGTTGACATTTAAAAGTTTAAAATGATACAAAAAGTCAAATGAAAAAAAAAAAAACTAATAATGTCTAGATTTTAATGCAAGCTGTTGCTTGCTTTGAATAACCCTTCAGTATATGGTATTTGGAAGTATTCTTCTAAAGAAAAACTTGTGCAGCTTACCAAATTGCATAAGTCCTGAAATTCTGTTTCTTTGCTTTGAACTAGGAGCAAGAATGTCTGGTATAATCTTGCTGTTATTAATTTTGGTGGTGGTGAAGTCAGAAGCTAAGGCAAATGAAGGAGGAGATCAAAATTTATTGGTCAAATAGACCGTGGGTGGGTAATATAGGAGCTGTAATTGATAATGGCTCTCGGGTAGGGAAAGAGATGAAAAGTAGGCATGGAGATGGCGGCTGATATTTTGCCGCCCAAATTGCTCTAGACAGTTGGTTCTGCTCGTCAGAGATTCCGGTCGGCACACAGCCGGAGGAGCCTCCGCTGGTAAGATCTCATTTAGTGAAAAAAATAAAAAGTAAAAATATAGGCATGATCCTAAACTCATGAAAAGTCATCTAAAGCCCTTAAACTTTTCAATTTATTTCTTTTACACATTTTCTTTCTTAGTGTGATGCTCACTTCTTTGTAATTATTGCAACTCATCTGCCTTTCCATGTGAGTATCTAAATAATTTTTTTTACCAAGTTTTGGTGTATTAAAGCCTAAACAGCTTGTACATTTGAAAGGCTGAATTTCTGGTTCATAGGCCTCTGTTTTAAAGCTCAAATATGGCGTTGTTGCAGTAATTGAGCTTTATGAATAGAAGAGTAGCAGATGCTATGATTGGGACAGTGATCGTTGAAGAGGCTGCTCTGTTATCTGAGATTGATAAAGACATCAAATACTTACCCATTTTATCTCTCGTGAATTGCCTTACTTCTTCCCAATGAGTAACCATATTAGCCTCCTTATGAAATGAATAGCTTCAGGTGGCGGAAAGTGTCTCTAATATATGAACAATTCAGCAGTTTTTCTTCAGATTCTGGAATTACGACCCTCCTTTCAGACTCTCTTAAACTAGTCAACTCAGAGATCGAATATCACTTAGCTTTCCCTTCACTGGCTGCTCTCTCAAACCCGGAATTTTCCATCGAAATTAAGCTTAACGTGTTGAGGATGAAGAGCAACAGGGTTTTCATACTTGTAATATCTTCTCTAGAATTGGCTCTTCTGGTTTTTGAAAAAGCAAAGCAAAAGGGAATTATGGACAAAGATTATGTGTGGATTATCACAGATGAAATTGCTAGCCTTCTTGACTCTGTTGATTCTTCTGCCATCAACAGCATGCAACGTGTAATTGGTTTCAGAACCCACATTGAAGAAACCAAGTCTTATGAACTATTTAATCAAGATTTTGAAGGAAGTGCGGATCGGATTATCCAGAGGAAGAAGAATAGTCAAACCCAAGTATCTTTGCTCTCCGTGCTTATGATGCATCATGGGCTATTGCTCGAGCAGTGAAAGGATCACAAGACAAAATAAACTCAAAACAATTATCTGCAACCAATTTCCAAGGGCTAAGCGGAAAGATAAGATTTGAAAATCACGAAGTAACGAACTGAAGGAGTTTCCATTGTTTCAGATCACTAATGTAGTAGGCAACAGTTAAAGAAAGATGGCATTTTGGTCACCACTACTGAATTTCTTTGAAAACCAGAACAGGACCAGTAACAATTCCTTCAAAGAATTAGGTCCTGTTTATTGGCCTGGTGGTAAGTAGGCAGTTCCAAAAGGATGGGCAACTTGTGAAACCAATACACCATTGAAAGTAGGGGTTCCTGCCAGGGGTGGTTTTGACCAATTCGTGAGAGTGATTTCTGATAAAGGCCAGAACAAATCTTATGTCACTGGATTCTCCATTGATGTTTTTGAAGCTGTAGTTAAGCACTTGCTTTACAACTTACCTTATGTGCCAGTTCCCTTCTATGGCACGTATGATGACATGGTGGGGCAAGTTTATAACAGGGTTAGATTTATGTTTTTTTATCAATTTTCACGCCAAAAACTTTTCAAAGCCTCAACTCGAATCCATTAATTCTGAAGTCTGATGCAAATGCTGGTGTAGTTGAATATATAAATAGGGGTTGGATGCAGCTGTAGGGGACACATAAATAATGGCAGATCGATTTCAGTGTGCAGAATTTTCACAGCCATATGTCGACTCGGGCCTTGTAATGGTTCCAACTGAGAAACCTGGAAAGGTCCAAATACACATGGATATTGGGCTATATGCAGACATTGTTGACTAGAAGACAAATTTGGAGATGGACAAGCACTGAACTGTCCAGAGAAAGCTCCACAAACCCTAAAAAAACGATCATGGTCAATCTTGTGGAAGCATTGTACTGGCAAATTCTTGTCCCTAGCAATGTTTTTATTACACAAATTTTATACGTATATATATTTTTTTATCCCATCAGTGATCCCTTGATCATTTACCGATTACTTTAGTTAAATGTGACAGATATTATGGATTTTTTTTAATTGAAAATTTCTTTCAAATTGTTTTATGGCTTGACTGGACATTTATTTGCAACTTGTCTTTAAAATAATTATTTATTACTCATGAATTTAATGCGGTTCCTAAAAATGGTAAGAACTCAAATTGTGTTTTTCATATACTTATCATCTCTTCAGAGTTTACAGCTAATAAACAATTAATTAAATTATAAATATGTCTCTTATTGTAAAAAAGGTTTAGCCGTACGATATTTCTTATCATAAAAGCAATGTTCCTATAAAAAGACAAATTATGAAAAAAACAAAACAAGTTCTGGTAATGAAGGAGAACCAGGCCTGGTCCAGCTAGAAAGAGCAGATTCAAAAATGAAAATGCACTCAGTTGTTAGCATTTCATGACACCAAGAAGCAGAACCACGACTTTTATGAGGTAAGATGAAATTTTAATGCATTTTTTTAATTATTTTTAAATATTTTAAAAAATATATTATTTTCTCATAAATTTAGTTAATGTCAAATTAAATTAATGGTATCAGTAAGTGAGTATTCATCTGATACATCATATTTT
>CANXYI011989113.1:0-13271 GCA_948208565.1 Hura crepitans
ATTTATTTGGTATGAAAGAATTATGATAAAAATATTGCTGAGGTATGGTGATCAAAATGTAACATTGTGTGAGATATAATTGCATGATATATGACAGCATAAAGCCATGAAAAGAATGAGAAATGACCAAATGAATAGTAATATTTACATAAATAACCTATAACTCTCTAATGGAAAAAAAGTGACCCATAAATGTCTAGTAAAAATGAGCAGATGAATTTGACATATAACTATGTCTTAATAACATAGAAATAAATAAAATAAATATCTGGTAATGGAATAAAAATAATAAATAGACAGTTGACCCAATAGTTAGGCACTCACAGGATAGATTGATCGGTCGACTAGGGATCAGCAATTGCTAAAGAATTTGTGCATTTAGAGCTATTACTTTGAAGATTATGATGACTATTGTGGCCATCAAGTTCTTGATATAGGCTATTACACTATGTTGGTGCAACAGTCGAGGTCCAGTTGTGGGCCACTACACTATGTAAGGTAGGTGCAGCTACCGAGGTTTTGATATAGGCCACTATAATATGCTTGTGCAGCAGCTGAGGTTTAGCTATGGGCCGCTGCACTATGAGGGTAGGTGCAACTACTGAGGCCTTATTATAGGCCACTGCACAATGCTGGTGCCGCAACTGAGGTCCAATTGTGGGCCACTACACTAGGTGGGTACAGCCGTCGGGGTCTAAAATGTGGGCTACTGCACAGTCTGGATTTCTCTTGTAATCCAGTGTTTTTAAGTGTCATCTTTCTAGCTTAGGCCTAAAGATAAAATAAATATAATAAATAGTAACAATAATTAGTGAATGGTAAATTTATAAAATGATGTCTATAGAATGAAAAAAAATAATTAAATTAATAAGATAGAATAATAAATTATTATTATTATTATTTATGACACTGCCTCAATATATTGTGTGATGTACGCATGAATCGTAGGTTGCATATGTGACTGCATGACATGCTTTTATTATATTAAATCCACCATTGAGTCTTTTACTCAGTGTATCAGTGTTCTAATGCGTAGGCAATAAATTATGTAGTTGCTTAGCCCCATACATATATTGTAGTGTAGCAGGGTAGATATTTTAAGGGTATATTACTATTTCTTTTTATGGTTAATAAAAGGCATTCATGTATAGTGGGTTAGGCTTAGTGAATGTTTATATGAATGGTTTTCTTAACTTATAACTGATGGATTTATATGATGTATGGTATTAATATTTATGTTTTGATGTGATATTAGACCAAGGCCTTGTGTGATGATATGATAGAGTTAATTATAATCTATATATTGATATTGTTGGTTTCCATAGACTTATGCATAGCTAAAATTAAATATCTTTGGAACCTTACCAAAGGTTGAAACATTGAAAAATTTACCATAAATTCTCTATGAAATTCTAATGTGCAACTTTCTTTTTCTTTTGCTTTTCTCACTAGGTTGTCACAAACCAAAGTGATCCCCAGCTAGGAACACCTCCAAGGTAATCCACAAAAGAAGTTCTTAGAAGAGAGCAACTTGAAAATCTAGATGCTAATAGGGTTTTTAAATAGATGAAGGAAGAAGAAGAAATAATGTGTTTTCAATTATTCTGTGTGGCAATTTCTACTTTAGAAAATGTGCCTTTGGTGGCTGCTCCAATAATCCTTATGTATATCATAAATAAACCCTATTTAGGTTATATTTTGACGCTTAAAATCTACCTTAAGTTAGACTAGAGTGGACCAATCAATTAGGCCTTATTATATCCTATACGTTTAAGCCTTTTAATTGGCTTATATGCAATCTGCTTTGGCCCTACTTTCATTAATACTATGCAGCACTCCTAACCCATTTGGATTTAATAATTACTCCAATTTAAGGCCTTTTAAGCCTTTTAAATGCCCATAAAAAATTAGATGCAAATATAATTAAAATTTGGACTCAATAAGGCCTAAGTCCAAAAATCGTGATTTTCCAAAAACCCTAATTTTTTTGACTTTTCATTTGTGAGTAGGTCCCATACCAATTTGCTCATTTCTTCTTCTTAATTCATATTCCAATTATATCTCATACCATTAGAACATTTAATCCCATTGAATCTTCCTCAAACTTCTTTTATGTGTGTGACCCTATAGGCTTCTAGAATAACTTGACAGTACATAGTGAATTAGAGTCCTAGTCTAACTTGGAGTCTATAGATTTAATCTTATCGAATCAATATCAATTCACGAATTGATATATCACTTGTATACAAGTCAAGAGAGGCATCTAGGCATACATCATGACTACCCAAGTGCTAGACAATTAAGTGGTTTGACTTAACCCTTCCATATATAGTTATGGTGTAATAAACTCCTTTCACCATCTTTTACCTCATTTAGTTTTGAGTATAAACTTGTGTCAACTCATAGCTTAACTTAGTATGTCTAATTAAGCCATGAACATATTGTTCTAATAATTTCACCTTTATTCCCAAAATAACTTGAATGAATCCCATCCACACATGGCACTTTGCTCTGGTTGGAGATTCCTGAATATAGATTACTCATTAGAACTGTGAGATAAACTCCCCACTATAATCTAGGGAGGTGAATCCTTTGTTGATTACTACCCTATCTACAAATATGTTATGCCATACCCAAGCACCTCACTATGGATACTTCTTATTGGAAGTAAAAGTTTTAAAGTTAAAGTATGTCACTCTATATTTAAGATAGTTAGTTATCTCAAGTCTAAGGACACTTGCACTACTGATATGATGAGATACTTTCACTAACATAGAATAAGTATCCATATGAAGATCTCATGGTAGGTCTCTAAAGTAACAATGTCCTATTTTGTTAATACTATGGTCAGGGATATTTAGGTATATCACATTTTTATGCAGTAAGAATCTCATATCATGAACACTTTATGATTTCCTCTACACTGTGATTATATACCAGGGACTTTATAACATGATTTAAGACATTACAAACAATTATAAGTAATATATAAAAGTACCATGATATAAAGAGAAATGCCTTATAGTATGATTTCACAAGTTTTAAATACATGAATAATACTTCATTTCATGAGCTCTAAGGCATACTTCTAACAAGTTATTTCAATGAAAGTGAAAAAATGGCTATTTATAAAGAAATAGTTTATGATAAATCAATTTAAAAAGCAGAAAATGTGTATTGTTTTGAGATTTATTGATAATCAATGTGTGAAAGAGTAGTTCTTTAAGGACATGATATTTTTATCCTCTTGCAATATAATTCGAAAGTTAATAACATTTAAAGACAAGGCAATATTGGTGTGAGTAATGTAAAAGGAGATGGAATAGCTTTGTAATTCCCCATAATTTGCATAATAAAATTCAATTGAATAAAAATAAATTGAACAAAGAGAAAATAAATTTTTAAAATGTTTAAGGTAGAAATTTTTGCACATAATTTTAACAGAATGAATAAAATATAATGTAAAAGGATTATGGTGATAATTTTAATATAAATACATGTGAGCCTTTAGATGAATTTTAATTAGTTAATCTCAATGATACAAGTAAGGCATATAAATAGGGTTTAAAAAATCTACCTTTAAACAAAAAGAAAATAATGACACTAAGTTTCTCATTTCTCACTAATGTTACATCCATTAAACACTCAAGAAGACACTAAATCATTGAGGCACCGTGAATCTATCTTTAATATGCTTTCTTCAATTTGTTCTTTATTGCTTCCCTTTCATTTTAATTATGTGTTTGTATTTTTGTTATAGGTTGTTATGGGATTAAAGAAGAGGAAGAAGAGGAAGTAAGAAGCAGGGCTCAAGGAAAAATCATTATTAAAGGCCAAGAAGCTCTTTAGTCCATTCTAATCACTTCAAAATCAGTATGTGCATGTACAATTTCCCTAATTTATTTGCTTGAATAGTTAGAGTTAGGTTTTTATGTAGAAAATTGGGAATTTAAGTTAATTTTGATGTTGATTAAGTGTTTTTTATGTAACTGAAAGAGTTAAAATGTGATATATTTTGTGTATGATATGTATGAAGTATTTTGGGTGTAATTTGGCCTATTTTAGAGTTGAAAATTGGTGAAAATTCAAGTGAGATTATGATAAAAATTGACTTTGGTTTGTCAATTTTGATAGCTCATAGTCATGACCCCTCGAAAATGATGAATAATGTCTAACAAAAAGGGGCCTCGCAACAATGACCCTCTCAAAAATGCTTGATATAAATAGAATTAATTCATGATTTTTTACGATTTTGAGATGGGATTTAACCTAAATTAGACCATAGAATTTTTTTTACTTGTTACAATGTGAATACATAGATTTGGCATAAATGATATGAAAGTACATAAAAATTACATAAAGAATGTATTGGGCCTAATGAGATACGTTTTTGGTATTATTAGATTATGCACATCAGCATGTTAATGAAATTACTATGATACAAATAAGTTTATTTGAATGTGATAAGTTAATATGGGATAACTAGAATTGACATTTGAAGAGTTGATATGACAAGTGTTGCACGAGATGATCTGTAGTGACATGGATCAGATATGTGATAATATGAACATGATTGATTGTTATCTATTAATATAATTATGATAATATGAACATAATGCCTTAAAAAGTTATTCCATAAGTATGGGAAATAACACGTGACAAATGTGCCATATCAAAAGCATGATCCATATATGTAATGGGTTGTCAAATTAAGACAATATGTTTATGATACTATAAGCATGGCAATATGAACATATAAATTACATGATGAGGAGTAAATCTCCAATTCAAATAAGAATATGAACTAAAATGCCTATGTATACCTAGACTAGTATAATAGCATTTGGATAAGTTGGCATTCCAATAGGGTTGAGTTAGCATTACTGCATAACAATTATTATTAGACTGTTTTTGTGAGTATAGACATGTAAGCCCTATTAGGTATTATACAATCTTTAAACTTCTTTAAGCACCACCTCATTATAGCGGGTACAATCACGTAAGCTTCGTCGAGTGCTATACATTATTTATATTAGTATTATTGTTACAACTGCATAAACCTTATTAAGTACCGTACATTGTTTGAGCTCTTTTGATCACTTTTATTACCCATTATAAGATTTATGAATTAGTATTAAAATATAATGGGCTATGGAAACTCTATACTATTGATAGCTATTATAATAATGGATTTTACAAAAGAAATATACATGCGATTATGGTGAACCATGTGAATAATGCTTTGCTTTTTCTTGCTTTGTATGCATGTTGAAATTAAACTTTTATAATTCATATGTTAGGAAGCCAAAGAGGTAAGTAGAAGGGAGTTTATTCACTGTAAATGCCATGATTATGTTAAAAGTTGACTTACATATAATTGAATATGGCTTTTGTCTGAAATTGATAAGTGGATTATAATGAATACATTTTGGTATTATTGATGGAACATTTTTAATGCATAAAGATGACATAATAAGGGTTATCTAAAATTGTCTATACACCACTAAGCTATGTTACTTAGTGCATCAATTTTACACGTGCAATTTAAAGACTATTGCTACCAACATATGAGGCATTTACATGTGGGGTCTACAGTTGACATTTGAAGCATAACTTGTTAAAAGCATATTCTCCCTTTCATTGGATTTTGAGAAAAAAAAAGATGTATTGAATTATCATGGTTTGATTTTTCAATTGTAAATAGTTTTTTATGGCTTAGTCTTAAAAGTAAATATTGATATTATGTTTAATTCATGGTTTTGAGATACTAATTATGATTATTGATATGATAAGTGTATAGTAATGCATGAATGCAACTATGAATGATATGATAATAAGGTATGAACAAGTGAATCATGTGTAAATATGACATACCAATGCCTTGGGCACATAATGTGGCACTTTTCCATTTGGCATCTTTGGGAATTAGGTGGAGAGGTTTCATATATTATTGTATTAGGTCCAATCTAGGTAGTTTAAGACCTAGGTTTTGTGCCTATTGCATGTGTAAATGCATCTATATGACATGGTGCATATTATTTTATTTCATTAACATAAGTTGCGATCCACATATGTGAGGTTGTTCTATATCCATTATAGGTATGTTATAGTTGATGTTCACAACATATACTAGATGAGGAGATTGAGAGCTATGCCTCTAAAAGTAGGGATAATCTTAAATGGCTTGTTGCTTTAAATCCTAATCCTATTAGCCAACATACACAGGATAAACAAGCAATGCTACCAACCTTAATTGAATTGATGAGCAAGCTACAAGAATAGTGCCACAGTCACTGACTCGACCACCATAGCTAGAGCCTTGCAAGAAGTCTCCAATTGAGAGGTTTAAAAATTTCAAAGCTAAGGAATTCAAAGGGCTAAAGATAGAGGATTGAACTACAACAAAATGGTAGCTAAATCAGACAATGAGAATATTCGAGTAAATAGGGTGCATAGTTAAAGAGAGTCTAACATGCACCAAGTCTCTTCTTTAGTAAGAGGCCTATAATTGGTGGATTGCATTGACTAGAGGGAAACCAGCTAGGAAAATTACTTGGAAGTTTTTCCAAGTGGAGTTCAAGAAGAGGTATATAAATTAGATATATTGGAAGGCCATATGCAAAGAGTTCCTACAACTTAGATGGAGATAGATGTTTGTGTTTAAGTATGACAAGGAATTTCAATGACTTCTAAAGCACATAGAGGATATGTTCCCTATTGAAGCTACTAAATGCAAGAAATTTCTAGAATGGATTGAATAATAACATAAGAGTCTACATAATAGCTAACATGATTAGGGATTTCTTTTAATTAGTGTCTGTAGCTTTGAAAATTAAGGAAATTAATGAGATAACTAGATTAAAAAGAATAAAGATTAGAACAAAAGGGAAAAGGCACAAAAAAATAAACCTTATGTTACCAACATGAAGCATAAGGGATTTGTTGCTCATGGTTAGACGTAAAAGATAAGACAAGGATCCATGAACATGTTAGCTATTAAAGGAGATCACGGGGTAACATTTATAGCTAGCACCCTAGGGTTAGCTATTAGAGGTGTATCTATATAGCCTTGTAAGCACTGTGGCAAGTCACATGGTGCATTTATTGGTTCTTAACTAGAGTATATTTTAGATGTAGAGCCATAAACCACTAGATTTGGGATTGCCCTTAGAGAAAGATAGAAATGAAGTAATAGACATAGCATACTAAGGCCATTGCACCTACAGCCAAAAGGCCTAGGAGATAAGACACAATAGGAGGACCTCAGAGAGTTATTTCTAAGATAGTTTAAAGGCTAGAGTTATGAGTCCTAGCTCACACATATACCATTCGAGCCAAAGATGAGGCATCCTCTGATGTGATGGTTCCTTATCTCTATTTAATACCTTTGTGCATGCATTGATAGACTCAGGATCAACCTATTCATATACATACACATACACATATAACTTTGTCTCATAAATAGGGATTAGCTTACTCTTAGCTTATTTTTCCAACACTTACCCTTATGTCTTTTATGGCATGTCAGACACTGACATATAGGATTATTCCTAGTTGTAGAGCCTGGTGCACTAGCCACCTATAACTGCTACTTCTTTTTACTCTGGGCTTTATATCTTTGCTTTTGAGACTGACCCTATCTCTAGAACTACAATGATTGCCCCCCAAATTGACTTACCTTAAACTTCTTGTCTGGATTTTGAGGCTCACTATCTACTCTCTAGCCATAAGACCTCTTCTTCTCATATAACTCTCTTCTCTCTTTTTGACATTCTTTAACTGTATAACAAGCATCTATGAGAGCTATGAAGTCTTTAATCTTTAAAAGAGTAATCTAGGTCTTAATCTCAATGTTGAGCCCATTTGCAAATCTCTTGCATCTATTGACTTCAGTCTACACCACATCCTTGGCATATCTGCTTAACATGGTGAAGTCCTTCTCATACTTCACTATAGTCTTCTAGCTTTAGTTTTAGGCCTATAAACTCTGGTCTTCGATTATTTAAATATCTCTCTATAATGTAATTCTTATGGAATTCTAATAGAAAGAAGTCCCATGTCAAATCCTCTTCAACCTTGTGTTCTATTAAGGTAATGCACTACTAGTAAGCCTCTTCTTGTAAGAGAGAGGTTGCATAAATAACCTTCTCCTTAAGGGAACATTTTAGCTACTTTATAATTTGTTGTGTCCTATCCAACCAATACTCCACTTTACTAGTGCCTATGACTCTCTCTCTTCTAAAATCCTTAGCTCTTATCTTTTTAATCTTTTTAAGGTATATCTTTTAAAGAGCTTGAGAGGTCGACTATGGTAGTGGTGTAGGTGCAGTAGGTGCAATAGTAATAGCTTGTCTTAACAAATCTAACATCTCTCAAAGGAAAATAGGCAGTACTCATGCTGTTGACAATGCTTATCTAGCATCACTTCGAGAAACTGACCCTCCTATTTTAGCATCTTGCCTAACTATTGTCGAAGTATGGCTCTCGACTTCTTTATCACTATGTAGTGTACAACTCATCTTATCTATAGGTAGAAGAACAATGCATAAGCCTCGATACTATAAATCATGTGATGTATATATTTAATCCTAAAGCACTCATATGTTATTAAGGAATGCATAAACTAAAGCTCTTATACCACTAAATGTGACACCCTCTACCCAATCTGATTATTGGACCCAAATAGAGAGCGTGCACACAAACATAATATCTAAACCACCGTATCCTAACATATTTAAAAAATGTGTTTATAATCATTCTTAATAAAATGTTTCATTCATAAAAATGCAGGTTCATAAAACTTTTCAAAACTTAATTGGAAAAACAATTTGGGAATCCTCGTGTCAAAAATCGGGCAACATAATGGTTGTACCAGGACACTATCCCAAATTTTAGTAGTGACCTATATTAAAAACAAACACTTTTATATTAATCCAAACTCAATCCACCACTTATGTGATCTTCTGATCACTTTAAATCATTCAACATCACAAAACATAATCTCAACTTCAAGAAGAGATATCATACAAGTAAATCATTTAAAAACCATATTTAATAAGGTTACAAAACATTGACAGATTTAAAAACACATAATTATACATTGTAGGCCCATTTCCTCAATTTACAACAAATGAGTGCTTATACATTTACATCACATAACTGGTATATACAACAAAATATATACCAAAAAAAAAAGCCTGCTCTTATAGATCTTGTCGTACTGAGGCTTTTAGCTCAAGTTACTCTTCTTAGACCTACACATCACAAAGAAAACATGATGTGCTAAGCGATAGCTTAATGGTGCAATCGATATAACATGCTAAATCATATTCATTCATGCATATATAGATATTAACTTATAGACATTGTAGCACATTAAATATTGCATCAACATGATATTGGATGTATACATGTACAATAGAAGTGTTAAGTCACAAAAACATACATAAAGACAAACATCTCGCGATATGATGCATAATATCTTTAATATATAATTTATAGAATTTTCTTGGTGTACATATTCTTATTTTCATTTATTAATGGCCTATATCAAAGAAAACAAAAATTCTATGGATAACAAGGTAGACGACCAGTACGACCTCCAAATGGCTCAGAAGCCATCTACCAATGTAAGTCTGAAGACTAATCATAACATAGGTCTGTAGACCGAAAGCAACATAAATCTAAAGACTAACATAGTAGGCATAGGCCATTACGACTTAAGTATGAACCTGAGGTCCATTTACCAATGTAGGCCTAAAGATGGATATAATGCAGACCTGAGGGTTAACAAATAACATAAGCCTATCAACTAACATAAAAAGGCATAAATGTACCCTAGCAACTACTAATAACCCTAGTTAACCAGTCAACATATCCGACTAGGTTGTTTTACTCGAATGGGCTATAATTACATTTATTAAAATTTTTCTTTCTTACTTTAGCTTAATTTGTTTATGTAGCCTATACCTTGCCATTATTAAGTTATTATGATTCTTTAGCTCATTCTATTATCATAAAACATAACATAGACATCATATCCAAAAATAATACACCATAAATATCCTTTAGTATCTCAATGCATAATATGTCCATATTGGTAGGCAAGATCATTTAAAACTTTAAATACTTATAACATGCTCATGAACATTTCCATAAGTTATTTATCATGATGAAAACCATAGCATATGGCCACTATTCCATTCAGCCAACTTAGCTCATTAAAAAGCACAATTATATCTCATATGCCATGTAACAATTGAATTACACATCAATAATACAAAAATTCCATACACCATCACATCACAATTTTAGCCCAATACACCTATTACCATAGCGTACATAAACTTTACATTTTAAGTCATTTTAACATCTAACACATTTATACTTCACTCCATTCAACCATGACATGTATTTACCTATAATTTATGTACATTCCATAATTTAACAGCCCAATGAATTTCTCATAACATATTAATATAACACATTGATCAAGTAAACTCTCAAGCATGCCCAATAAGCATCATTCGGCCAAGATTAATACATCTTCAATCTAATCATTTCTCATACATTCACCATGCCACATTCATTCATTCATTTCACATAATGCATGATATAAGCATTTTAATACACATTCCGTGCAATACACTTATTAAATGCACAAAATTTCCTTATTCACATAAGCATCAATTTTGACCATTAGCACCACACAATCACTCTATCACTTCTATCATTATTCACACAATTCTAAGCATATAAACTCATGGCATGATTATTAACACATAATAATTAATCATTAATTCATCCTTTTTACACACACTTACATTCGCACATACACACATATTCACTTAGGGCATATAAGGATTAGGCATTTTATATTGATTACACTTATAGCACGAGTCAAAATGCACACACGAGGCTAGTTTATGCCTTCTCTTTCCTTTTGTCATTATGTTTGTTGCCCTACTCATCTGGGAATACAGATTCATTTCGTTAAAATCCATATAAAATCAAATAGTCACTAAAAATAGAAATCGATCACATAGAAATACTCTTGGGTATTCGTGGAACATAAGAAAAATGTCGAAGTTTGGAAAAAGTTAATCGAATGAAATATGGTTACTATTTATCAAGATATAAAATCAAGCTTTTTACCCAATATTTCTATAAAATTTTGCTTCATACAACTTTTAGAGGCTATGAAAGGGTCACCATTTAATTTTAGTGGCTTAAAATGGCTTGGAATAGAAGATTGAAGAACCACAAATGGTGGTTTCCTCCTGAGATGGCATCGGTTAGAAAGAAGAGGAGAAAGGGAGGGAGTTAGCACTATTTAATGTTTGACTAAGCCAACTATTTTGACTTATATATATGTGTAATTTTATGAGCAATATTCTTTCTTCTCTTCTTCCATTTTTTTAAAACCAATATTCAATTTCTATTCCTGTAATGTTTCTTTCAAAAATTAAATTAATTAATGCCCCATAAGTCTCTAAAAATCATAGCTCAAAAATTGCAAAAAAATTGAATTAAAATGACATAATTTCATGTAATCTAATTTTAGTAAAAATACTTCCCGATCTCTAAAAATTTTGATTCTAGTGCCATTAGACTCATTAGAATTTTTGAGTATCAAGTTGTATAGATTTCAAAAATTTGTTAGCAACTTTGAAAATTATTTACGGTTCAGCTTTACCTTGGTTACTATTCTCGAGACACTGCTGTAAGAACTTTTTTAGCATTTTTAACCAGTCAAATGAACTTCGATTGATTTCAAATTTTGCACAAAATTATTTTATGACTAATACTTTCATCTAGTAACTATAGTGCACCCTAAGTCTGGGAAGTACTATTTATCCTAAGAAAGTACTATTCATAAAATCGAGATTTTTTAGGCATTACATTTCTTCCCCTCTTAAAAGAAATTTTGTTTTCAAAATTACCTGGTTTAAACAACTAAGGATACTGCTCCCTCATCTAAGTTTTTGTCTCCCAAGTGGCTTATTCCATGCCATGATGTTTCTAAAGTACTTTCACTAAAGGCACAAACTTGTTCCGAAGTTCCTTCACCTCTATTGCCAAGATCTTCACAAGTTCCTCCTCATATGTTAAATCTAGTCTAGCCTTAACTTCTTCAGCTGATATAACATGTGAAGGATCTGATATGTACCTTTTTAGCATAGACACATGAAAGGCATCATGTATCTATTAAAGTTCAAGAAGCAAAGCTAGCCCGTAGACTACTAGTCCCATATGTTCTATCACTTCGTATAGACCAATAAACCTCAAACATAACTTGCCCTTCTTCCCAAACTATAAGACCTTCTTCCAATGCACAACCTTAAGGAACACTTTGTCTCTCACTTCATACTATACATCTCCCCTCTTTAAGTTAGCATACAACTTATGTCTGTCTGAAGCTACCTTTAACCTATCCCTAATGATTTTGACTTTCTCTTTAGCATCTTATATCAAGTCTAGTCCCATAAGTTTTGTCTCACTCAACTCATTCTAATATAATGGAGTTCTACAATTTCTTCCATATAATGCTTCATAAGAAGCCATTCCCAAAATTGCTTGATGGCTATTGTTGTAGGTGAATTCAGCCAACGACAGATAGTGATCCTAGCTACCCTTAAACTCGATGGTACAACTCCTTAACATGTCCTTAAGCACCTAATAAACATGATTTATCATAAGCATAATGTTTTATATGACTAACCATCCAATCACTTAAGTATCGAAAGACTACCTAAATGACTCTTTCTGATTATCTATCAATCTATGGATTAAATACCGTACTAAAGCTTAATCGAGTACCTAAGATATTATGACATTTTTTCCAAAGCCTAGATGTAAACCTTAGGTCCCGATCAGATATAATGGAAGACAATACTCCATGTAATCTAAATATCTCATCAATGTACAACTCAGTCAACTTCTTCTAAAAGTAGTCCATTTGGACTAGTATGAAATCAGCAATTTTTGTTAATTGATCTACCACTACCGAAACTGAGTCATATCTACTCCTTATCATTATTAAACCAACCAAGAAATCTATAGTGACCCTATCCCATTTCCATTCTGGAATTGCTATAAGATGAAGCAATCCAAATGGAACTTGATGTTCTACCTTCACCTGTTAACAATTGAGCCACTTGGTTATAAATTTAGATACATCTCTTTTCATACCCAGCCACCAGTAAGACAACTTCAGGTTTTGATACATCTTAGTGCTACTAGGATGCATAACGAGTATAATGAGCCTCTTG
>CANXYI011989208.1:0-11391 GCA_948208565.1 Hura crepitans
TTCCATGGAATAGTCCATTCTTATTAGTATAAAATAAGTAGTCTTGGTAAGATGATCCACCACAACCCATATTAAATCATACTTATTCCTTGTCATAGGCAACTCGACTACAAAGTCCATGGTGACTCTATCCCATTTCCATTCTATAATTGCTATAAGATATAGCAAACCAGATGGAACCTGATGTTCCACCTTCACCTATTAACAAGTGAGGCATCTGGTCACATATTATGACATATCTCTCTCTTCAAATTCTAATACATCTTTATGCTACTAAGATGCATAGCATAAGGAGCGTTGCGTGCCTCATTCAAAATCTACTTCTCAACTCTTTAATAACTAGAATACATATTCTATTGTGGTAATATAGACAACCATTGCTCTTCATTTGATACTCAGTGGGCTTCCCCTCTTGTATGGCACTTATCACACTCATTAACCTATGATCTTCTTTCTGACCATCTTTAACCTATAACAACAAACTAGGCTTGACTTGTATCTTCACCAACAAAGTATTATCAAGTCTAAACTGATGCCTGACATTTATGGCTCTCATGGTTTGTAACACCTCCTACCCACTTCTATGGGAAATAGGCAAGGTGTGCTACTTCCTGTGAGGTCACCCATCCTTGGATTTCCCCAAAGGCCTTTTGTTTAACTTCTATCCAACTATAACTTCTTTTGACCTAGTTTACCCCTTATGTTTGTCTACGTACTTAGCTTTTTATTGCTGCTTATTTTAGACTACTAAAACCCTAATTTAAGGCTACTAGATATTCACAGACAATCGGGCTAAGAATGAATGAGTTCATATCACAGGGGCTTTAACCCCTCACCCCCATCAGAATCAATATGAAGCTTAGGGTTATCGACCCAAGCCCTCCATTACAAACATAAATCCCTATTTTTTCTCCAATTTAGGTCACACCATGAGCTTTTTGAGATGGGTCAATATCACACCTTGAATTTCAATCTAATTTTTGTGTGGATTCAATTTCAATTTCGAAGAAATAGTGGGGAATGAAATGGATGTATGGATCATGTAGGGTCGGTTGGTGTGGACTACGAAGCGAAAAATGATCGAAGGGTAAAATTGTAATTTTGTGGAAAGGCTAGAGGCAAAATGGGAAATTCACTATTCATAGTCAATATGAGGAAAGAGACATAGGAGTAATAAGGAATTGATGTGTGGCCTAGTAAAGATGAGAAAAAATACATGAAAAATGAGGTTAAAGAGTGGGCCTAGTAATTAACTCTTAATAGTAATTTTATTAAGGGTTTAAAACTAGTAAAGCAAATCCCACCATAGAGTTTTCTCCATTAACTCTTGATAGTTAGTGGTGATTCATGGTGTTTTTTTGGTTGATGAAAGGGGTATTTATAGTGTTTTTAGAAGGCTCTTCTGTTCTAAAGGGTAGGGAATCCTAATGGGATTAGATATCAGAATCCTATTTAAAATACTGAGTTTCTAGAAGCTTTTTAGGACAAGGTCCTTGTGAACCTTATTGTATGGAAAGAGGTTTATGTAAGCCTTAGGCTTTGGTGGTTTAGGTAGACCATGGGCCATGGGCTCGATTTATTTAGGCTGGCTATAGGTTAGTCTATGTGGACCTGCTACCTATTAGTTTGTACAAACCATGGTTTCAGGCTTCTTGCCTCATTGCTTAGGCTTATCTTTAGCTATTATCATAGGGCTAAGAACGAATGAGTTCATACTGTAGGGGTTTTTCCCCCTTACCCCTATCAAAATCAATGTCAAACTTAGGCTTATCAACCCAAGCTCTTTGTTACAAACACAAATCCCTATTTTTTTCTCCGATTTAGGTCACACCACGAGCTTTTCGAGATCGGTCAATATCACATCGTGACTTTTTGTCTAATTTTTGTGAGGATAGAATTGCAATTTGAAGAAATAATGGGGAATAAAATAGATGTACATATCATATAGAGTTTGTTAGTGTGAACTACGAAGCAAAAAATGATTGAGGGGTAAAATGGTAATTTCATTGAAAGGCTAGGGGCAAAATGAGAAATTCACTATTCATAGTCAAAATGAGGAGAGAGACATAGGAGTAATAAGGAAATGACATGTGGCCTAGTAAGGATGAGAAAAAATGCACGAAAAATGAGGTTCAGGAGTGGGCTTTAGTGAATAGTACCACGCGGGTTGTGAACAGTGCCCTCAGGCCAAATAGAGCTAACCGACCAAAAATTTGTATTAATTATAAGATACATTATGTGAAATTTGAGATGTATTTGAGATCATATTAGAGGTTAAAAAGTTGAAAACAAAATCTAAATTTACAGTCTACAACAGATAGTAAATTGCTTAGAGCTAAGTGGAAAATTTTAAAAACGTGCTCAGAAAATTCCAAAAGTGGCATATCCTGATGGTCAAAATTATGATGAATTGAAAAATCATAGTGTTGAAATTTTCTAAAGATGAAGACTATGAAAAAAAATTAATGAAATAAATTCACATTAAATGTGCACATATATAAGGAAAATGACAAATAATTACATAGGGAGCATTTTAAGCCCTTAAATTAAGTGGAGATGTGGAGAAGTCATGACTATTCAAGTGGAAAGCTAGAATTATTGATATGAAAATGAGTAAATGATTTTTTTTAGTTAATTACACATGGATTAATCTTAACCACTCATGTGTAAATGTCGACTTTTGATCTTAGCCATCTATTCCATCTATAAAAGCTCAAATAATAATAAATTATTCACTTTAATTTCAACTAAGACTAGCCCTCTTAACCCTTTCATGGCTGAAATTCGTCCTCTCCTTTCTCTACGATTTTCACACTCTAATTTTATTAAATAATCACTCAATAATACACAAAAATTGTCACTTTTTTTGCCTAACATCTTAGCCCCTCTAAATTGGTTGAAAAGAGGTGGATTTTAAAAGATATAAAGAGATGGAAGATAGGTACTTTTATGACATCAAAGTGGGTAAATTGATCTCAAACCAAGTAATTTTTATGAGATTATGTGAAGGGTAGGATATATTTTATGGGATTTTATGATAAAGCTTGGTATGTAATAATATTTTTGATGATTTTATGTGAGGAAATCCATTATGGAATTGGTGGAGGATGAGAAGAAATGGTGATGAGATGAGCTTGAAGATGAGAAAATAAAGCTTAAATGGACTAAAGCTTGAGAGGTATGTGTATTCTAAACTATGGTTTATATGTGTTTATGGTATATACATAAAACATAATGGAAAAATGTTGCTTTGGATGAATGAATTGTATGGATGAAAATATCATGAGATTCATGTTATGATGTTTAAAAGTATAGAAAATAAGGAAAAAGAGAAGAGAAATTTAATTGGCATGAATTTGCATTAATTATGGAATTTTGAAGAATTTTGTATACGATGAATATTATTAGCTTGGTTTGAATAATTAAATATAGTAAGATTTAGAGTTTGGAAACATAAGTAGGACTTGAGGGAATTATGTTAGAGTGGATAGAATACTGAAATAGAATAATTAAGACAAGAGAGTAAATATGGCCAAAATTGATATTAAGTAATATTAGTTATTTTATAGTTAATTAGAAGTAATTAAATTATAATGAAAGATAAAGAATTTGATGTTGGAAAGTCAATAATTAAAATAAATATTTAGGACTTAGACATATGAGAATTTTGAAATGTGTATATATATATATGTTTTCAAACTAACATGATAGAATATACATAAACCATAATTAATAAGAGAAATAAATTAATTATAACAAAATAAGTAAGTTTAAGTGAATAATATGTATGTATAAATAATTATAAGTGATCGATTGATTATGCAAGGGTGTAAGGAAGAACATATAATATAAGGGGATGAGAAAATGAGGAATTAAGAGAGTTAATTAAATTAAAATAAAATTGAATCCATTATACATACATAATTAAAGAATTATAACTTTAAGTGAGAGATAAGTGAAATTAAGAAGTATGGAGACATATAGAATTTAAATATGGTTTAGCCATATTATGATAAATATATAGAAATATAATATGTGCTTAAGCATCATTACAAATTAATTGATTGAGACACAATTAAATAGAGACGATGAGAATTTATAAAATTATTATATGATTTAATTAACTTACGTTAATTATTTTAAATGAGGTGAGTATAACTAGTTAAAATGAGAATGGTCGGATATATTCCTAATGCCTAGGAAAGAGAAAAATACAATGACCAAAATAAAAAGTAATTTGAATTTAAATCCAGAAAAAGGTATATGAACGATCTTTTAAGATGGAATTGAACGAAATAAATTTTATGAGAGAGAGAGGATAAATGGTTTAATAAGATAAAGTATATATACATATATAATTATTATAAATTCTAATTCTTAATTAATGACAATAAAACATAGAAATGGTGATTATATTCTAGATAATTAAAGACTATAAAATTAATATTTATTTATTTAAGCATAAAGGATAAAGGAACATTTATCAAAATAAGTAATTAATGAATTAAGCACATTAATGATACATTAAGAGTTTACATTGAAATGATAAGTATTCGATAAATAATGTTAATCCTATAAAGGATAATAAATTAGAATAAAGGTTAATTGAAGGATACTCCTACTCATGAAAGATGAATGATGAGACATAATGACAAGGGACGTTACAAATAATAAGAATACGATAGGAAATTGACATAAAAGGCATATTTATGATGGACTTGAAAGAGTATATCATGAGTATAAAAATAAGATATGAAATATTATAATGATGAAATAATATGTTGGGATTAAATTAAATGGATTGGAAATGCTTAGAAAGTAATGAAATTGAGACAGATATTAGCCCCTATGAGTTGGTTTCTAGGTTGACCAGTCAAATAGAGAGTTAGTAGCTACTAGGACACTTTAGTGTCATGAGAAGTCGATCTATGAGGACGACTATGAGATGATATTGATCTTTTATGATACTATGTAGGTGTAGCTACCTTAAGGTCCATAAAGGGCTACTACACAATTTATGAGATTTGATAGCAGGTGCAGCTGCCCTAAGGTCCATGAAGGGCCACTATACACTTTGAGATTTGATGATGGAATGCAACTATCGAAGTCTAAAATATAGGCTCTTGCATAACTTATAAGACGAAGTGCAGTCATCGAGGTTCAGGATTCGAACCCTGCACAATTATAATGATTATGATGAATTATGACATGACGGAATGTGGCTGTTGAGGTCCAAAATTTGCAACTCCACATACACTATGATCCTATTATACGGTGATGAGAGTAATATTTATCCAACATGGGCTAGAAAAGGAAATAACTAGATAAAGTTTAAATACATATAATGATCATAATATTTGTAAAATTGGAAATTGTGTGAAAGGAAAAGAGAGAAAATAAAACGAAAAGAGAAATGAATTGAATTAATAAAGAAATAAACTAATCATATAATGACCGCCATTAGAGTTAACATATGAATAAAATTCATCATAAACTCTGTGCATATTAAAATAGAACATATGACATAAGTTCATTGGGAATGACATATATAGAATAAAATGAATTAATTACATATGTATATATATAAATAAATAAAACATAGAAGGAGACATAAAATAAAGAAATAAATATAGTAAAAGGAAAGGAATAAATAAGAACTATCATAAATGTTTAAAGAAGAGATATGAACATAATTTTAGAGAATGTAACAAAGTATGACATATGAGGAACCTGTAAATTATCATTCGACACATAAATAGAAACGGACATAAAGGATAATAACACCATTACCCAATAACAAGATAAATTAAGATGAGATAATTGGGTTACGAGTAGAACAATTATGATAAGGTTTTAGGTAACCAAGATAAATAAACTAAGAAGAATTATATCGAGGATTATTATTTACATAAATTTAAAGATCTGATTTCCATAGTATTAGAATACATCACTGAGCAATTATGCTTTGCAAATTGGCTTCTTTGGTAATACGTAGGTAATAGTTAAGGTGGGAAGAAGGGCAAATCGAGTCCTAATATTAGCTAAAATAGCTTATTAAAGCCATAAGTAAGACGAGTCTATCACTAGCATTGTTTGCATGCTGAATGTGTAATGATTGTTATTTTTAGGATTTTATGTGCATGACAGTGTAACAAGGCTATCAGATATATATTACTAGATGTAAATAAATAGACATGAGCCTTTATTGTACTAGGTCCAATCGGGTCTAAAACTAAATAATATATTAGCTAATTATTAAATATAATAACATTTCTTGTCAAGTTAAATGAGTTATAGGCAAGAGTAGGATTAAGATGGGTGACCTGTTGGGAAGTGGCATCTCTTACTTGGACTAGAAACGGATCGGGTAGGAGGTATTACACAATTTGTGAGCTTTTGGTGTGTTTTGTAAAACCTTAATTTGTGAATACATTGTGTCGGGTTTTTTTTTATTGTAATTGGATTTTAAAATTTGAGTATTATACCTTATATGTTGTTTCCTCCGTGATTTTGATTAATAGAATTTTGCTTCCACTGGCTTGTGGACATATGCTTAGTCGAACTGCATTAAATTTTGTATACTTTTCTAATTTATTTTATTTTGTTGTTTTGTTCTACCCATCTAAATATTTTTGTTACACAATCATTTTAATTTTTTAAAGAATGGTATTAGAGTTAGGTTTTAACAATGCTTGTTTAAATATTTATTGTGGGTGATTATGTTGACAATAAGATTTTATTTTGAGAAATCAAGATGAAGTGATTTTGACACACAATCGCAAAAAAAAAAAAAAAATGGAGAAGGTAAATAAGTTTAGCCAAGACTTGTTTGGCATATACTTTAAATTGTCTTGAAGAAGGTGGAAAGAATGTAGGTCAAGAGAATTTAAGTCAAGGTAGAGAATTGTTGCATGACTTTGAATTCAAGCCAATATGGATGTTGTTGGGTTTATAACTTTAAATTCAATTTGACTTTAATTTTCTCTTAATTATAACTTTAAGTATTTGTTTCTTCATTAGCAAGTTTTGTTACTCCTTGGAGTATAAGGAAAGGATTTCTTATTGTATAATGAATATTAGTTCTTTATGATTCTTGTCAATCAAGAAATATGAACTCTATATATAACAATAGGTGTTGTTTCTTTCTGTAAATAATTAAGAAGATTAATAAGGGAATTTTAGTATTAACCCAAGATGTAAATAATACATAATTTTTGAGCTTTTGGTGTCTTTTGTAAGATTTCAATTTGTTAATACTTTCAGTAAGGTTTTTGGGGTGTAAATAGGTCTTAGGGTTTAAGCATTGTATCCTATTTGATATATCTCTTTTAATTATTATTGATGGATTTTTGCTCTCATTCGCTCGTGGATGTAGCTTGATGTTGAACCATATTAAATTTTATTTTTTTATAAATATTTTTGTCTAGTCACAATTATTTTTCCCAACAAGTAATATTATAACCAAGTTTTGACAAAACTTGTTTAAATATTTATTCTCAGTAGTTATGGTGAAAACAAAATTTTATTTTGAGAAATTAAGATGAAGTGATTTTAACACACAATAATAGAAAAAAATAGAGAAGGTAAATATGTTTATTTAGGACTTTTTTGATTTCTTCTTTAAATTGTTTTGTAAAAGGTGAAAAGAATTTTGATGTGGGTGTTCACTTCCCTTCCTTTTCGAGGTCGGTCAAACCGAAATAAACAAAGACTCAACATAAATCTCACCTCTCAAGTCTAGAAAGATGAGAAGAAAATTAAAGGAATCGTAAGTCATTTCTATTCAATTAGCCTACAAAAAGCGAGTTGGACATCACAAGGTAGGAGTCGCCACCTAACCGGAGTTTGAAAAATACTTTGTAGAGCTAAAACCAGATCAGATCAGAACCCTACTCTTATTTATACATCAAATATAGAATTTTAGTTTAAATTTATATTTTTTCCTTTTTCTTAAGCAGATTTCATAATTAAAATAAAACATTTAATAACATAGAAGCATGATAAAATAAACATATTTACAAAAGAAATACATGAAATTAAAGGAAAACATATATGAAATCGGGTAATTGATTTTTTTTTGAAAACTTTAGTTCTTGCATGCTAATTTATGAAAATAAATTTTATTATCGTGACTTTTATTAAAGAAAAATCAAAATCTATTTTATTAGAAAAACACTGACTAATTAGGTATAAAGTAATTTGATTATTTTTTATGATGTATAAAAATCGTTTTCTACCTATTATAACATTCATGAAAATTATAAAAAAATAATGTGGATAAAATAAATTACATGAAAATTACCTAAAATGACCGAAAAGGAAATAAAATTACATGAAAATTACCTAAATAATTCCAGCCAATTAAATAAATAAATAATAAAGAAAATAAAAAGGGAATAAAAATAATAAGAAATAAAAAGAAAGGAATAATAAAGATTTACTTCACTGGTTATTTGATAAAAGGGCAGAAAGAAAGATCAATTAAACTCTCAAAAGATCAAACAACTCGCACATCAACAAAACACAATATTAATATGTATAATGGAATAAAATGATGAGCGAAATAATTAATAAAAATAACATAAAATAAATAAATAAATAAAATAACACAATAAAATACACAATATTAATAAAACATAGGTAATAAGTTATCACATATAATTGGTAAATGGATAAGAAAAATAAATATGGTTGACACACATAACTGATAGATGGGCAACAAATAAAATAAATAAAAAAGAACACCACACCTGACTGACAGACGGATGAAAAAGAAAGAAGAAATAAAAGAAAAAAGGAGAGAATTGGTTGACCCACCATGTATAATTGCCTCCAGGAATGATCTTCGATTAACTTGAGAAAAAAGAGAATAACTTTGGAAAAACCTTTAGAAATCAGAAAAATAGTGTTTGAAGAGTTTTTTTTTGAGTTTTAGTTGTACACTTACCGAGAAAAGTCAACCCCTTGGATTGGTGAGGAGTTCGACTTAAATACATGATTTTCGAGATTAAAAAGTCTATTTTGGCATGGGGAAACGGGCATTTTGGCAAAAATAGCTATTTCGTGCAGCTCATTTTGGAGTCTGCGCGGGACTCTGCTGTATGGAATGATGCTATTTTGAGAGCCAAAAATGGCCGTTTTAGCCAAGTGAAAAAGTTGTTTTGGCTCCTAAAAATGCCATTTTTAGACAAGCCAAACGATTGTTTTAGGCATCAAAACAACACCGTTTTGTCCTAAAATGGCAAAAATTCAAATTTTTATTAATCAATTTTTTTTAAAAATTGACTCCATACGGCTCGAGCCCTCATTCCACCATAGACGCCTATTTTTCTCACATTTTAGGTCGCACTACAGGCTTGTCAAGCTGGGTTAAAGCCCATTACCAAGAATTAACTATTTTTCTCGAGCTTTGTGAATACAATCTTAAATTTTTTGACAACATTCTTATTTATTAGAATTTTCTATCTTTATACATCATTAAGCAATCCAAATATAAGAGCCTTAGAACCCAGTGTCTACAGTGGGTTAAGAAAATTTAAGCCAAGGTCAAGAATTTTTTCGTGACCTTGAATTCAATTCAAGATGAAAATTGTTGGGTTTGTGACTTTATTACTTTTTTGTCTTAATTTTTTATGGATCAAAATTATGACCTAATCCAATAACCTCATGGTACAAACTAAATTAAAGAAAAAAATTGGGATCTATATTAATGTTGTGAGTAAATACAAAGGTTTCTTGGTAAAGATCGCCAACAAATTGTAAAATGGATTTTGAGATATTTAAAAGGTACTGTAGAAGTTGGTTGATCTTTGATGAAGCCAAGTTAAGTGATTTAAAAGTCTGCTATGTTGATTCGAATTATGCAAGGGACTTGGATATGAAGATATCACTGATGGGTTATGTTTTTACTCTTTTTGGTACTTTTATCAATTAGAATGTGACTTTGTAAGCTGTTGTTGCATTATCTATCATAGAGGCTGGGTATATGTGTAGACACTGGGTTCAGGGGCTCCCAAGTTCAAAAGGCCTATGATGATAACCAAAGATAGGCTCAAGCATTAAGGCAAGTAACCTAGAACCTAAGTCTGTTTGGACTAATCTGGTGCAAGTCTGCCCGGACTTGATGCCAAAAGGTCTACACCATTTAACCAAGACCAAATCCAGAACAGTTAGACCCACAACCTTAGGTTCACTCGAACAAGCCAAAGCCTATGTTTGCATGAACTAAAATAAACTCAGCCCAAAATTAGGCCCAAGGCTTATGAATTTCCTAGATAGACCCAAAGCCTAAGTCCGTATGGACTTAGCAACCAAAATTCGCATGGACTTGCCGACGAAAACTTCCAAAAGCGTAATATTCCTATTTAGACTCTGATTCCTAATCTTATCAGGACTCTCCCTTTTCTGGATGGGAGAACTGCCCACACAACTGTACATACCCCTTCTAAGGTGAGAATTAGGGGGAGGTGAAGGAAAAAAAGAGGAAAAATTGGAGAATCCAAACCCACTGTCCCAAGAGTAGTGGCACTGACTCTAAAGTGGGAATTAATCTTCTAGACAGTAACCTGCACCCAAAACAATCTTTTTCCTAAAACCCCATATTTGCTTTGTTGCTTAAAGCTAATTACAATGTAAGATTTGAGGCCTCCAGTTGTATTATTCATTCCATTTGTGTTATTTCTATAAACCGAGAATCTCCTTAGATTAATCGACATATGAGGTGTAACTATGTAATCCCCACATTGATTATAGGATTAGGTTGTTATTTTGAACTGTTTAAATCATGTGTAATTTACTTTTAAGATAATATGATCATCTTGTAATTAACACTCTAATTTTACAGACTTATCTTAACGCATGATAAGGTCTGCATGGACTTAATATATTAATATGTGTATTATCTGACGTCTGTGCGGACTAGTGTTTGATAACAGTGTTCCGTTTGCTTTGTACATTGTGTTTTAACGTATCATGTTTGCCATGTTGACATGGCTGTATACCATTATCATGTTGTGTGACTATTATGTTCCATAATATGCATATTGGTGATATTCTGGAATTAATGTATAGTCCACACGGACTTTCTTTCATAAGGATCATAGTCCTTATGGATATACATGTTTTATGCATGTTTATTATGTCCTGTAGTCTGCATGGATTCCCTTTCACAATGAGTGTAATCTACATAGATATATTTTCTAAATTCCAGTCCTTATGTATATCTATATTTATCTTTATGTTTCCCTTTGGATGATTAATTTGTTATCCTCTTAGTTATATTTATTATTTGAGTATGTTCTATGAAAATTAATGTTTACATGAAGATTTATCACATGTTATTGTCATATCATTTAGCACTGTTATGAGGTCTTCATGGACTACTATTTGTGT
>CANXYI011989291.1:0-12034 GCA_948208565.1 Hura crepitans
CTATTAATCTCGAGTTGCTGATAATGAGCGAGAAACATCGCGCAGATGCTTTGTGGAATAATATTGTAAATAATATTTAAAGATTACTTTATTTAATTATTTTGAAATAAGTTTTTAATGAATGGAGCATAAAATGTATAGAAAATAAAGGATATGATATTTGTAAGGAGATCTACTTTATATACTTACTACACTAATATCGACCAAAAGATAATTCCATATCTTCAGTATTCAGGATTTTATAGTGTTACACAAATTGGAATGTTACATGTTGATTGCAAGCTTATAATTGCGCTTATTAAACCATGGAAGTTAGAAACGCATACATTTCATTTGGCTATTAGAGAAGCAATAATAACGTTGCAAGATATAGGAATAATAACAGGCTTCCAATAGATAAGCGAGCAATGACAAGGTTGTCAAATGCAAATTGGCTAAATATATTTTATCATTTTCTTGTTTGAGTTCCTGAACCACATGATATTGATAGGTAAAATGTAAAGTTGATGTGGTTTTCATAAAACTTTAAAAAACTTCCAGATGACACAGACGTAGAACAAGTTTAACAACATTCTCGTGTATGGTTAATGCCTTATATTAGTGGATTGTTATTCCCTTCACAAACTACAAGTGAAGTTCATTTCATGTTCTTACCATTGCTAGAATATTTAAATTTACTTCGTGAATATAGTTGGGGATCAACATGTGCATAGCTATGCAAAGAAATATGTTATGCTGCTCGACCGCAATCGAAGGGGCTTGGTGGTTGTCATTGGCTACTCCAAATATGAGCATGGGAGAGACTTTCACAATTTAGACCCTTATTTATACATTCAATCCCTTATGACCAATCGCTTTCATACAACGACAGGTTAGATGTAATTTTTCAATTCTTTATTTTTTTAAGTTATAGATGGAAATTAGATCAAATTTTTAAGTATACTATAATTAGGTGGAAAGCTTCTGTAGATTTAAGATGTTTTCACCAAAAGGAAATGAATTCATATTGTATAGATATGGACTTTTAGAAGCCAAAACATGTACTATATTTAACCTACGTTACTTTCATTCTTCTTATGAAATGTTAAATAAGAAAATGTTTTAATATTTTAATTAATACATATGGTTTAGGAGCCGTACAAAAATTTACTTTATTTATTGCCTCTAATATGCTTAAATGGATAAAACTATTAGAGATCAGTTGTGCCATTGATATGCTTCTATATTATTGAGTTTCACCACCTAGATAAATGCTTGCATCAATTTAGGTTGGATCAGCCAATTCCTAATCCCTTATTAGTTAAGGACCAATTGTACTCAATCAATATGAGGGGCCATTGCGACTAAAACTAGCATCTAAGACATGCCATATGGATTGATCTATGGAATTACAGGTTTCAACATGTGGTAAATGGCTATCCAATTGTCAATCCATTGCATCTACACTCAGCATATATGCAATGGTACGTGACAAGAACAAAAAGATGGATTACCTAAATGGGAGTAAGTTTAAGATGCATGTTAAGCATTTTCTACTTTAATATTTAAAGTTAATTATTTTTATTTACACTGCATTATAATGATTAACTTAATTTACATGGAGGCGAATGCAACGAAATGCCTATACCACGCGACTAAAGTATCTTCTTTTAAAAGTCCATCTAAAGTTTGATCGATGACACGATCCATTCTTAAAGTAATTGGTTCAATTTGGTGTTCGGTAAAAAATTATCCTAGGCATCCATGACTTGATCCAAGTAACATTGAGCCATTTCAATAAGAGTATGTGGATATTAGAAGTAGACCATCAAGACAACAAAGAATGCTCAAAAGGTATAGCAAAATGGATACATTAGGTATCAACCCCAATGTAGTGTAAATACCTCCGCTAATACAATGGCCATTTGATGTCCCTCAGAACCTCTATTTCCCATCATCATCTTTTATGGTAAGATGTAATAGGAATGAGGCTTTGTTTGACCTACCACAAAGATCCCTAGATGTACAATCAATAACATCATATCATATTCCTGATAGACAATTGGTTGATGTACCATCCATGAATCTAGGTAGTTTCAACTCATTTCATCCTTATAAAGGATCATCATTTGATCTGAACTTTTCATCAACAGAGATAACTCCTTTGCAATATACCTTTCATAATGCAGGATTTTGCATTTGGGATTGCAAAATTCATTTTTCAATATTGGAAATCCTCAAACCATGGCTAGTATTTTGTAATTGTCTAGCCCTATGACATTTGAAACTATTAAAGAGGAGGCTGACAGGTAAAATGAACCACGTCATAATCTAGATTAAAATTGAAGGGCTCTTGTATGTAAAACTAGTGGACATAGGCATAACTATTGAAATATGTTATGTTATCATTTATTGTATAATGAAAGAAAACCAATTAATTGATTTTGCATCTCTTTTATTAGACTCTAAGTTTATTAAAATATAATGCACAACATTACTCTAACAATTTATAATCCATTAGAGGAAATCTCAAAATTCATTACATGATATAATGTAAGTCATTGGCATTAGAAGAAATGTTATTCAAATAAGTACATTGCAATATTATATAATACAACATCGTCACAAGCATTGAGCTAAATACTTAACAAAATCATTATCGTCTATATCGTTACTAATATCTGAATTTTACCTTTCAATATCCAAGTTAGATTCATCTGAGTAATCTCTATAGTGGAAATTATCAAGCCTTTCCTCCATTATCCTAATTTCTCTACTTAATTGTGATCTAAGCCTAGAAATCTCCTCACTACTCCCTCTAGGCATTGTAGTAGATTTTATCTTTGACATAGGCAATTCATGGTAAATACAATAGGCTTCTTGCTCATGTTTTATCTTCCCTAACCTAATCCAAGTAAGTTCTACTTTAATCTCATACAAACCAAAATCATCTAATTTGCGACTATGGAAACCATCAAATATATGGCTAGCTCTATTGTTGCTCATCCAATAAAATATTTTTGCCAACGACATAGGCCTCTTTGTTTCATACCACACTTAACCATTAGGCTCAAAATACCTATCAAGCATGATTGTTTTTTTACTAGACATATCTATTAAACATAAAATGAAAAATGTTATAAATTTTATATACTTACTTCTACATGACAAAATTTTATATGATAAAATTAATTACATCACATAAATTAATGATAAAATGTAGAACTTACATATTTATTGACAAAATAAAAATATTAATAATATTTTCAACAATTTCTTTAGTTTGATGGCGCTATTATGTTTGCACAATTTCTTCGATTATGTCCTGCTTGACGAAAGATGTTGTATTTTGGTGTTATTCCCCTCTCTATTTTATCCATTTCATTTCAAATCTTGCACATTTTAAGCCTACCTTTATGTTCTTGTAGCTTTGGATTAGATATAAATGTAGGTCCTTCATAATTAGGCCAATATTCTTTATACACCATGGGATAAAAAGTAGATTTGTAGCAGTTTAGAGTTTCATCTATTTTATAACATCTATCAATATATTTCCATATGTCAACTTTATTGTGCATGCACGCTACAATTATATGAGAGCAAGGCATCTTTGTCCCTTGAAACTTACCACATTCGCATTTTCTACTTCTAAGATTTACAATTTATGTATTGCCTCTCTTTTTTTGCAACATCCCGCATTGTCTTCACTTGGAATTGCCCTATTCTATAATCATAATCCTCAACTATATGACATCTTGCTTTTAGTCAATAATGTTCCATTATTGTCTTACATTCTATCATGTATGTAACCCCTGATGTCATTATTGCTCTATATTTCTTTCTTCTAACATTAAAAAACTTAACTAATCGAGCAAAAACGTGGACCATAATCATTATCACTAACATCATATACACTCTTTGTAATGTATTATTAACACTTTTAGCATAATTTGTTGTAATTTGACCCCAACGATGACCATCATCAGTTTGCAATGTCCAACGATCAAGCGATTCTTGCATTACCTAATCATCAGATGCCTTATCCATTTTCGTTACATGAATCGTCAGCTTAAGGAACTTTCTTTTTTGAAATTGCACACCTATAATGAAGTTCAAGGATTATATCACATTTTATTTGAAAATTCCATGCATGTAACATTTTTACATAAATTGTGTTATATAAGGCATAAGCATACCTGCTAAATATAACATATATTTTATTGTCTAATTTCAATAGTGTGTATTGTAATTGCTAACAAAATAGTGTAGACACTATTAGTAAAAAGCTTGTGGTTCTTTCCACCCAGAGCTCTCATCTAAAAATAGATAATATACCAACATGTCGATTAGAGGTAACAGTTATGCCATCCCGTAATGGAATGTGTTACCAAATCTTCGTCATAAACCACTTCCAACTCGACAAGTTCTTGCTTTTTACAATCGAAAAGGCTATGGGAAATAATGCATGTTTCCCATTAACTAAACTAGAAATCAACAAAGTTTGCTTCAATTTCCTTATTAGAAAAATGCCTTCCACCAATAAAATTGGCTTGCAATATGCTAACCCATTAGTAACAGGCTTAAATGTCCAGAACATGCGTTTAAATAGCTTTCACTACAGAAATTTTATATCCTCCCACACGAACTCATATTTAGTTCCAAGATTACAATGCATCAATGCATATAAGAATCCTGTCAATTACTCATACAACTTTGTATAACCCCCAAGTATAGCTTCTAAAGCTTTAATTTTCTCATACCATGCTTAATAATATGAAACTTCATACTTAAACTCTCTACATATGTTAGCAATAATAACGTCAACTGCCAATGTTGAACATTTACTCAGCATGTCCATAATACATTCACCAATAACATGTAAACCTAACTATCTATTGTCTTGGGAAACAGAAGGAGAAATACAAAAATCTGGGCATGCATACACAATAATCATCCAATAAGAAAGCGATACTTTTTTCATAGCTTTAAGCCTCCATTGACATCTGCCATCACGATTTTTACATTTTACTGACCAGCATGAAGCCTTTAATTATTCTTCTGCAACAAAGAAATCAACATTTCGTGCTATGGAGTACTTTCTAACAAATGCTTTAACTTCATCCTTACTGTTAAACATTATACCTTTACAAAGCTCTAAATGTCCCATGTAATCATCCGCACTGATGATAATAAATCCACTTGAGATGTCTTATTATTAATTTGCCCATAATATTTTATACGAAAATTGAATTCAAATAACTCAATATATTCACTTCCATAGCCACTATTTTTTGATACATTTAAGTTTTTAGATAAACTAGGGGAATCAGTGTTTTATATTATAACATTTTGGTCACTTAACCCAATATTTTCTTCATCTTCTTCACCATGGCCATCATACATCCTATGTTCAAGCTCTGGAGCATTATTTTTTGAAAAATAAATATTATTCAAGATTCTACCCTCATCAATATTATCATTCTTTGTAAGCTAATTGCCTAATGCCTTATTGTCTATCACAAAATAATCATTTATATTACGATTAGGCAAATTTTGCATTCTTATACTAATTAATGATTAAGCCCTATTTTGCTAAAATACTCATCAATGCATATAGAACGTCTTTAGGGATTGTATGTATTGGTTATGTTATCAACATCTAAACCTGATTGTATATGTTATAAGTATTCACCAATACATACCGAATGTTTAGGCTAACTAGGTCTAGCATCACTTACACCTTCCAAATTCTTAAGAAAATCTCTCTAGACATAAAACGATTGACACCACATATCATATTTTGTCTCAGGATAATTGTTGCTAATTAAATGAACCACCATCCTCAAACTGCAAATTAAAATAACTAGACATCATTTCCAAATTCAAATCTAAAAGTCCTTGCGAATTTTGAACATCATAAAACTCTTGATTGCTAGTACTAGCCTTTATCTAACTCATCCCAGCAACATTTTCATTATGTTCTTTCACATTAGTTCCAACATTTTCTTGTTCAACATTATGAATCGTATAATTATTCTCAGCTTCCACAATCAATTCAACAATTGTATAACCCACAAAATGTTGTAAATTCTCTTAAATAACTCTAATAACTTTACCATTTTTTTAATCCAAAGAAGTCTAGAATAAAGAACCTTGATTACAAATAAGGATCTTATTTATTATTCATGATATGTGATTATTCCTACCCAATCCTAACTTTACATGAATTTATGAACTAACTTTGCAAAAGTTGGCCTCTCTTTCATTTTTAATCTATGTGTGGTTGCACCCGAATTAGTAATATCGTATTGCAAGTCGACAAAACCAAAACTCATTTGCCCTTCAGTGTGTATAAAAATTTGTATATGTAGACATTGTCGAGTTACATAGTAAAATTAATTATTTACTTCTAAATCTTACATGATATTTCACTGGTCATATGTTTTATTCTATAATAAATTCTATTTCATTTATGAAATTCACATAGTTTTTTTTCTTTTAAAAAATTCTAGTACAACTATTTATTATGTTATATGAAACTTCTCATTCAAAATACATATATTTGTTAAAATTTTAATAGTAATTTCTTTATCAATTAAAATATAAATAAATAATATATTTACTTCCAACAAAAATAAATACAAATTAAATTTTTAATTAACATACCTTTCTTGTGTTATTGTTATATTTCTTGAAAAATAATTCTTCAACTCTGCAAATTAACAATCATCTAAAAAAATCAATAACTTATTTATCATCAAATTGTAAATAAAAAAATTCATTACTTGAAATAAAAATAATTGCAATAAAATTTTTAATTAACATACTTGCCTTGTGTTACTGTCATATTTTCTAAAAAATAATTCAACTATGCAAATTAACAATCATCTAAAAAAATTATAACAATACATTATATTCAATTCCATTAATTATAAAAAAAATATTAATTGCAAATATTTAAAAAGTAACAAAATTAAATATAAATATTAATTTTCAAAAAAATATAAATATTAATAAATAACATAATACTAAAATGTTCTTCACTTGAAAACAAAATATTTAATTAACCAAATGTAATTTTTTACAAACTAGATTATTTAATTAACCAAATAAAATTAAATTTTAACATTGACTTGTTTATCATTCAATTGTGAATAAAAAATTTCATTACTTCAAACAAAAATAATTATATTAAAATTTTTAATTAACATACCTATCTCATATTATCGCTATATTTCTTCAAAAATAATTCCTGTACTTTGCAAATTAACAATCACTTATAAAACAAAAAATTTTAAAAAAAATATTATTTTCAATTTCATTAATTATATAAAAAACATTAATTACAAATATTTAAAATGTAATAAAATTAATTATAAATATTAGCATAATACTTAAATACATCATCTACTTAAAAACAAAATATTTAATTGATCAAATTTAATTTTTTACAAACTAAATTATTGATTTTAATAAATTCACATTAAATTTTAATTCTTCTTTATCATAAAATTGTAAATAAATAATTTCATTACTATAAACAAAAATTATTACAATATAATTTTTATATAACATATTTAACTTGTGTATTAGATAGATTTCTTCATAAATAATTCTTTAACTATGAAAATTAGCATTCAACTATAAAATAAAAATCATAAGAATGCATTTTTTTTAATTTCATTAATTAAGAAAAATATTAATTCCAAATTACATAAAAATTCTCTATTTACAAACAAATATTTAATTAACAAATTTTAATTTTTTACAAACTAAAATATTTAATTGAATAAATTAAAATTAAATTTTAACAAACTAACTTATTCATCGTTAAATTGTAAACAAATAATCCCAATACTTCAAATAAAAACAATTACAATAATTTGTACTTATAGTTATCTCTCCCTCTTTTTTTCTCAACATCAACAAATTGTACTAGTCTCACCATTTATATAGAATACATCTTACCTATTATTTTAATAAACTCCAAGTATATGTCTTCGAAAAAATGTCCTTGCGAATAACTTTTTTCTGAGATCGAACTTGTAACGCCCAAAAATTTCAATTTTGCGAATAGTATTTCCTGAGTTGTGAATAGTATTTCTCAGGAAATTGGGTCACACTAAGGTGATTGAAAAGGAGTACCAGTCATAAAATAATAATGGGTGAAATAGTGATGAAAATAAAGTTATTAGAGTAACCACTAAACCAATAAAAATTTTCACATCTATATCTAGTGAATAATGACTTAGTTTAATTCAAGTGGTAAAATATTCTGGATGTGCTCGAAGGAACTCAAAAATAGCATGACCTAATGGTCAAAAATTCCAATTAGTCCAGTGATGTTGAAACTAGAATTTTTTAACATCGATAAGCATTTTATTTGAATTTCTTGAAAATGCAATTGATTAATTAACCAAGTTCCCATTGGTTTTTGAGCCCGAATTTTAGGAGTTTTTAAATTGGAAAATTTTGAAATTTTTGGTGCCCAGAGGGCAATTTTTAGAGGCCTTAAGAATTAAAATCAGATTTTCAAAACTTAAAAAATAAATAGGATTAATTACAGTCATCGGATCGCCACGTGGCATAATCATGGTCGTTCGTAGTCTTAATATAAAAGGTGTATAGGTGTGTGCGCCACAGATAATCAAAAGCTTCATCATCTTCCTCCTTTCATAAAGACGATGTCATCCCTCATTTTCTCTTTCCTCTCCCTTTGTTCCACCATTTCTCCACCAAAAACTTTAAGTTATATATCAAAATTAATCCTCTCTGCATCTAGAGCTCTAATCTTATGTCAATTTTTGCATAAAAAAGGCATTTTAGGGGAAAAAGAGAAGTTATGTGTTTAGGGTTTCAAACCTTTAAATCAAGGTAAACCCTAAAATAAAACCCTATCATTTTTCTAGATAATTAAGGGTCCCTGATTTAATTATTATAATGTTATTTTTGAGTTTGGTGTAGTGTAGATTTTTTTATGAATTTTTCTTATATAATTATTATTATGGAACTTAGAGAAAGTATAGGAAAGCCAAAACAAAGGAAAAGAGAAGCCGTGAGGTGTATTTTGGGATGTCGAATAATCGCTCTATAAGTGTATTTGATAAAGTATGTGTGTGTTGTGCATTTTCAAGAATATGGATATTATGTCATTTTGTTAGTTTAGGGGTTAGAATAACCCTAACATGGTAAGCATGGCACATGAGGGTTTAAGAGGTGCTAAATTAATGGAATGAATGAAAAATGGGTTAAAAATAAATTAAATAATGAAAATGGTGTATTAGCTGAATGGTATGTATGAAAAAGGTAAAATGGTAATTTAGGTTATTAAGCCTAATATGGATATAATTGGAATGTATTAGGCTTGGATGAAATGGTACATTGTGAATTAGAAACGAAAAAGGATAAATGTGTATGAAGTTGAAGATATTGCAAATGTAATGTATATGTTATGTGTTAGGATGTGTGATGCATAAGGTGCATGTTGTCATATTGTAAATTTCAATGCGTGTCAATAAAAGAGTAAAGTAATAAATGAGCTTGTGTCACATGTTTAGAGATGTGAAATAATTGCTTAAATGCAAAGAGCAAAGATGATGCACATAATAATGTGGCATTGCAGAAATGTAGTTACATAACATACTATGAAGTGGCAAGTCATTGGTTAATGAGTATACCTAAATTGAATGAATTGCTATGCGAGGAAATTTGCATAAGGCACATAATCCACACGTAACTAAATAAAGATGTCGATAACCCTTACGTGTTAGACAATCTACTGAATAAGTTGACTAGTCAACTAAGGATATAACAGCTACTAGGACACTTCGGTGTCATGTTTCATACCGGTGCAGCTGCCATGAGGTCCATAAGAGCCACCACACACATGTACATTGATATGATATGATATGATACTTTCATGCGGGTGCAACCATTGGAAAGTTTAATAGAACCACTGCACATATTCTTATGCAGGTGCAGCCGTCGAGAGGTTCAACAAAACCACTGCATAGTTAAAGTGATATGTTAAGCTGGTACAGTAGCTATGAAGTCCAATAAGGCCACTACACACTTTCATGCTAGTGCAGCAGCCGTGAGGTCTAAAATATGCTATAGGGTTATACATACATACATCGCACGACACTGTATTGCTTAAAGCTGATGTTTGTTCTTAGATATAGATTAAAGATAAGTGAATTGAGACAACCATCTGGTGAGGAAGAGGTGAAGAGTCATGCTTCTACAACTATTCATAAGCCAACAAATATAGAAACTCCAATACTATACCTACCTAGCTGGTACCACTACAACTAGCACTGTTACAATAGATGGTAAAAGTATTCAAACAAGTTATTGTAGCAACTACTCCATCTCTACCACTAGTGCCACCACCACAAGCTCTCCAGAAGACATACCTAGAATGGGTCAAGAAAATGGGAGATGTATATTTCCTGGGATAGACAGAGATGATTTAGCTACAATAAAATATTAGCTTGAAAGAACTGATCGGATCCTGGAGCAGCCAAAGTGCACCTCAAAAGAGAACTTGATCTGTGCCACCTCACTATTACAAGAGGAGGCATATCATTGGTGGAGAACAGTTGTAGAGCATAAAGCTTCAGTAAACCTGATTTAGGACTTATTCCTATAAGAGTTTGGAAAGAGGTACATTGTAGAGAACTACTTAGAGAAGAAAAGACAATAGTTTCTCGACCTGAAATAGAGGGGAAAACCTATATTAGAGTATGAAAAGGAGTTTGCTAGGCTAAGTAGATAAGGACAGAGATTGTACCTATAGAAGAAGAGAGGTGCAAGAGATTCAAAAAGGGCCTCGATACTGATATCAGGCTGCAGGTAGCTGTGAGTAAGATTCAAGAATTTGATCATATAGTCATTGTAGCCTACACAGTTGAAGATATACTAAAAAAAAAGAGGGAGAGCTTCCAAAAAAAGAGATCTATCATTGTAGGTCAAGCCAATTCTACCCCAAAAGTGAGCAAAAAGTAAAAAGGAAACCCAACTACATAGGCATCACATAGATCAATCCCAACTCAAAAATATGGGCTAGCAGGGCAATTCAAGCCCCAACAATAAAGACTAGCCACTAGTACACCAGTTTCTACTACCTATATATGGGATATGCGGGAGGAAACATGGTGATATTTGTTAGAGGTCCATTCTAGGGGCATACTAGATGTTAGTCCAGGGGCTATTACTAGAAGGATTGTCCATTAAAAATTGACGTTGAGGACTCCACACGACTTCAAGCTTAATCACCAGCACCAGTTAAAAGTAAGAAAGAAAGCAAGCAAGACAAAGCTAGAGGGAGTTAGAAGCCCTAATCAAAGGCAAGCCAGAGGATAGAGGCTCGAGCTCCAGCACGTCAGTATATTATTAGGGCTTGAGAGGAGACAGACTCCCTTGATGTTATTGCTATTACATTTTACTTACTTGATTCACTTATTTTAGCATTAGTTGACTTGGGATCCATGCATTCCTATGTTTGCACCATGCTAGCACAAGATAAAGGGTTACAATCAGAGCCTTTAGATATAGTAATCAGGGTCTGCAATCCTATAGGACAACATGTGATAGTGAATAGAATATACAAGAATTGTCTTTTAGCTATACAAGGACACATTTCCAGCAAATCTTATCGAGTTACCCTTCAATGAATTTGACATTATACTGTGTATGGATTGGTTATCTAGACATCATGCCATGGTAGACTGTAGACAAAAGAGACTTACTCTTCAGACAGTATATAAGGATGAAATTACAATAGTTGATGAAAAAACAGATTTCTTGTCTAATGTTATTATTTTGTGACATCTAAGCAAATGATTCGAAAGGGTTGTTAAGCATATTTGGCACATGTAGTTGATACTAAAAAAATAGGACCCGATGTTAGCCAAACACCAGTAATGGTAGAATTTCTAAATACTTTCCCAGATGAGTTTTCAGGGTTACCACCTAAGCTTGAGATTGAGTATGCCATTAAGGTGTACCCAGGCACAACACCAATATTGATAGCTATTTACAAAATGGCACCTAT
>CANXYI011989307.1:0-11663 GCA_948208565.1 Hura crepitans
CCTCTAAAAATACTCATTTCAATTTTAAAATCCTCAATTAGTGCCATTAAGGTCCATGTAAAATTTCAAGTTAAAATTCCACAATTGACTTTTTGGCACTATTCACCTATTAGAATAAAATATTTAGAAAAAATACCAAAATGACCTCAGAAAATCAGAATTCCCTCTCCATCATGTTAATTGGAATTTTTAAGGCTCAGGGTATGGTATTTTTGGGTCCGTCAGGTTATATCCCAAGGCTATCCCAACATAACCTCATTTTATCTCCCCATTCACTAGTTCTTGACCCAAAATGATTTATTAGTTATGCTAAAATTTTAAATTCTTTCATTTTACCCACTTTTTGGCCCATCAAAGTTTTATGACCAATACGGCCTTTTTTTGGGCTTGTGAAGGTGCCCCGACCTACAGGGAACACCACTCATGCCAAGGAGTTACTGTTCATAGAACATAAACTTACGGATATTATAGGTTAAGTCTAATCACTTGACTTTTTGACATTTAGGTAGTCTTCTTGTATTACTAGATATTGTTCTAGACTTGTACATAAGTGGATAATTTAATTAGGAATCAATTATTAGGCCAATGAGACTGGGCAATAAGTACTTGTTAGATTAGGAGTCTTGTGTACTGTTTGCTATGAACATGCTTTGAAAACCCATAGGGTCACACCCTATGGGATGTGTAATGAGATTCAAAGTGTTTAAATGGATTAATGATATGAAATATCAATAACAGATTGAATGAAAGAAATAAAGGAAATGATTTAACTTAGAGCTCAATAAAAAATTATTAAACTAGAACTGGGTTTTCAAAAATGGACTTGGATTAGATCATTAGGAAGATAGTTAAGTGGTCATGTTATGCCACAAACCCATCTAGCCATGCACAATTTATGTATGGGCCCATTACTCAACTTATGTGCATAGGCCTAAATAGCCTATACATGTGGCTTTCATGTGAGGCCTTATAGGTCATCATTTAATTATTTAAACCTATTCTAAAAAGGAGTATAAAAGACATAAACTCATTATCAACAACCATAGAGCTATTAAAAACACATATTTTAGCATAAAAAGCTTATATTTCTTTCTTATTCCACTTTTTTCTTCTAGTTTGTTCATTTGTGTAATTTTTTACTAGCACTTGGAAAATTGCACACCCTTGCTCTTGCTACTTCTTGTGTGGAAAACTTAGAGGTGTTCCTAACTGTGGATCAATATGGTTTATGACAACCTAGTGAGAAAAGCAAAAGAAAAGAGAAATGGCATATAGGAATTGTGTAGAGAACTTATGGTAAATTCTTATTCCGTGATTTCTTAAAAAAAATGTTGTTTTTCATTTTTTTAGGTTTTAACCTTTTTTAGGGTTTGATGGATGTTTTATTTCTAATATGCTTGAGCCCTTGGAAGCCAACACTTTTAGGACACATAGTCAATCATAGAGGAATCAAATTACATCTGGATAAGGTCAAAGCCATTAGGCAAATGCTAGTGCTACATAAAGAAAGGGAAATTCGACATTTTTTAGGAAGAATATAATACATCAGCTGGTTTATTACTAACCTCCCCATAATACGTGAGTCTTTTTTCATTCTTTTGAGAAAGAATCAACTAGTCAAATGGAATAAAGATTGTAATAAGGCTTTCGATGTTATTAGATAATACTTAGCAAATCCCCCTATTCTTCAATTACCAAGGTTACTGAACTTTTACTCTTTTACTTATCTATAGAGGATAATCTAGTTTAGGTAATAGTGGCATAAGAAGATGAAATTGTAATCAAATACACCATTTATTACTTAATCATGAAGTTTTTATGATATGAGGCAAAGTACATAGAAGTTGAAAAGATTTGCATAGTAGTGGTTTAGGCCTCAAAGAAACTTAGGCATTACTTCTAATCTTATATTATGCTAGTAGTTGGCAAGTTGTAAATGGCACCATCATTGATTGGACAAATGGTCAAGTGGCTCCTTTTATTGTAAGAATTTGATATTTAGTGCATAACAAGAAAAATGGTTAAGGTATGGATTGTAGCTAAATTCATAGTAGACCATCTAATTGGAAGAGACATGATGGAATTTTACTTTTTAGATAAGGATATGGCCAAATTATATTAAAAATATGGCATATGTTCTTTGACTATATTGTTAACAATAAAAAAATATGTTTAGGAAGAGTTCTGATAATGCTAGATGTGGAAAAATTACTATTGCCTAAAAAGTTAAGGTAAAATTTAATAAACAATATGGCTGAATATGAAGCCTACGCTTATAGATTAGAGGCATTATTTAATCTTGGTACTATGACAATAGAGGTGTCTAGTGATTTGTTATTATTAGCATATCAAATTAAGAGAGAATAGTCTATTGACGAAGAAAAGCTTATGCCTCATATGGAACACATAAGACTTTTTAGATAGATATTTGATGTCTATAGTTTTCTCTCTATTCCAAGAGAAGAAAACCAACTTGCAAATGCACTAGCAATATTAGATTCAATGCGTGATAATCCAAAGAGGTTGATCATGAAAATAATCATCATCATCAGTTCAAAAAAGTCAAGTTACATGACAAAATAGGTAATAGAGATAGAAGCGAACAATGTGAAAGCTTTTGTTTTATGACATTTAGAATTATTTATAAATAGGGCACTTACCATATGAAGCAATAGATAGAGATAAGAAGTTATTGAGAAAGATGTCCACTTAAAGACATGTTAATGGCATTCAACTACATTATTTAATTGAAAAAGAATTTGAGAAAGTCATGGTAGAAGTGAATTCAAGACCTTGTGGTATGCATATGAATGTTCTGACTCTAGCATGATAGATCATGAAATAAGGTTTCTTTTTGCTTAACATGTACCATGATTGCTCGATTTACATCAAAATATTTCAAAAGTACCAAAAAAATAAGGACTTATGCCATATATTAGTATCAGAGCTGCATAACTTGTCATTTTTTTAGCTATTTTCTACTTAAAGAATAGATATACTTAGTGAGATACATATAAAAGCCTCTAATAGACATCATCTCATCATGGTTGCTATTAATTACATCTCTAAATGGTTCAGTCCATTAAAAGAACTGGGGCCAAAGAAATGCCAATATTCATTGAGAACAACATAATTTAAAGATGTGGGTTTCCATATCATAGTCTCTTAGACAATAAGGATTGATTCTAGGATAAAAGTAGGGCACTATTGCAAAAGTTCATGATTTAACACCATAAGTCTTCTCCCTATAAACCATAAGCCAATAGAGCAATTAGAGCAACTAATAAAAATATTAAGATGATTTTTGCCAAAATAGTCAAAACTTATAGAGATTAAGGAAAAAAAATTTCATTTGCACTTTAGGGTTTGAGAACAACAATTCAAACTTCGACATGAGTCATTCTATTCTCCTTGGTTTATAGAATTGATGTTGTACATATAATGGAAATTGAATTGCAATCCTTAAGGGTGGTTATGGAAGCTTAATTCACTAAAATGGCATTAATTGAATATAAGCTTTAATGACTAAATCTATTAGATAAAAATGGGATAAAAGCCATTTACCATAACTAGGTCTACTAGAAGCACATGACAAGGGTGTTTGGTAAGAAAGTTAAGGGTTACAAGCTGAAAATAAGATATTTGGTCTTCTAGTAGATGAGACTCAGAGTAATAAATCTTAGAGGAAAATTCAAGTCAAATTATGATTGCCCTTTCATCGTTAAATAGATATTACCAAAAGGTGTTATAGTTCTCATTGATTGCAATGGTAATAAATTTAGAGAGCCAATTAGCATAGATCTTTTAAAAAGGTTCAGTTAATGATAAAAGCCTTCTAGTTTGAAAAAAACAAAAAATCAACCTTGCTGAATAAGGGCACGGTAATAAAATGGAATCCAAAAAAATGTCTTATGCAACAATTTAGGGTTGATAGAAAATAGTCAATCATGAAAATTCATGAGTGCTAATTGACCACAGAAGTCTAGATCACTTAAAATCTCTCCAATTAGAATGAGAAAATATGTTGTTAAATTAATGACATGTTATGATTATCATAAATGCCACGATGATACAATTAGATAGGACCATAATAATAAACCAAAACAAAGCATTTTATTGAAAAATCATTATACTTGTACAAAAGGCATAGTAAGAAATTAGTTTTGTTTAAACTTTCTATATTTTCCTAGTACTGCCACTGTTATACATCTTTAACCATCGAACCTATTGTCTTTGGCAAAATTTATCACCCACTCCTTATATTCATTAGATGTTTGGTCATTGTAAGAAGAAATGGGAGGGATATTTATTTTCATTAGTAAATGCCTCCATAAGTCATGATATCCCAATGCAAAAGTAAGAGTCAGATCTCCTCCTCTGGTAGAAAAAAGGAGATTGACTATATTGTATACTTTTCCAAATTGCCCCAAATAATAGTTTGGGATAAAGAAGGAAACATTGTTAAGTCCAATATAAAGAAAACAACTAGATCCACCATTATGCCATACATATGCTAACATTATTGATTGGTGTTTAAAACTTATGCTTCCAACAGTGATTGCTTTTAACTAGACAACCCATTACATAAAATAAAAAAATTAGCATAGTATTGCATTAGTAGTAATTGTCTTAATTTATAAAAAGTGATGACATGAGGAGGCAAATCATTAATCAGAGATAGCTTCTCCCATAATCATATCAAAAAAATGTCTTTATGAATGAAAGCTTAATAAAGGCTTCCTAAGTAGAAGTTATGCTACGTTTGGGATAAAAAATAAAAACGCAGTCTATAAAAAAAGGATTAAGAATGAAAATCTAAAAAAGGACTTCTTAAGCAAAAGTTAGGATAAAGGTGTGGTGAAAATTGAAACGGTAGTTCATATAAAAAAAGTTGTTAAGAATGAAAACCCATAAAGGGCTTCTTAAGAAAAGGTTAGGCCAAGGGTGGGGTGAAAACAAAAAAGGTAGTCCATTATAAAAAAAGTAACATAAAAACCCAAAGGGGTATGTTAGTAAGGTAAATACTTGAATAAATCGAGGGCTCCCACTAAAAAAGTCAATATAATCATTCTTTAAATCATCTAGGCCTAGAATGGTTTTGGACAAAATCAAAAGGAATGGATTTAATGGTCTCTTATATCATCACCACATCGATTAGCCAAAAATCATCAAAGTTGTCTTCTAAAGTGATTTTAAGGAATTTTGCAAAAAAAAAAAATGAACAGAAGGGTCCTTCTAAGAAAAGAGGCCATGCTTGTATTCTAATAAATGACATGCAATAAAGATTCTACTATAGGAATATTCTTTGGGACCTATAATATAGCCAAAGAGGGAAGGACACCTAATGCATTAACCACTTTACAAAGGTAGTTGGAAACACAATTTGGGTAGTAGGGTAAACCATCTTGTGGGATGAGGCACCCATAATGGCTGCAAATTCCTCATATAAAGGACACAACTCCTAGTGTGAAAGTGGAAAAGCAAGGAGTGAAAAATCCCAAAACTAAACATTTAGAAGTAGAAATCGTGGGTCTAGGCAGAGTAAGTGGAAGAATTTTAACCCATTAAATAGAGCTCAAAGAGGAATAGCGTAAGTTCCTAGACCATTAAGAATTTTACTTAACGTGGATCGAAATTTTCAACTATGAAAAGTAAAAGAATTGGCTTGCATGAGGATCTATGAACATTATTGCATGTAAATATATAGGCCTAAGTCAAATGGATGTTTTGTAATGATACAAAATGCCTTTTTTTGGTCTAAAATTATCATTTCAAAAAAGCAAAAATCACCGTTTTCAACCAACTTCTATAAAAATGGTCATTTTTCCCTTTTTGTTATGATTTTGTAATTACATCTTTTATGAAATTCTAAAACATTCCATACTTTGATATTTAGATAATGTACAACAAAAATGCCTTTATGATGTAAACAAAGCTGAACTAAAAGATAGCCAGTGCTAGCATAGTAGTGCCACCTAAGTGGTTATCTCCTAAAGAGGTAAAAATGTTCAGGTGGCTATCTACTATCATTCTTATAGGCAATAAATGTATGTTTGCATAACTCTGAGGAGCTAAGATTTATTGAGTAGGTAGATTAACTAATAGCACAAGCTAGGTTGATAGATGTGTTACCACACATAACTTGCGATAGCTTTAGAGTTCCTTAGAATTTTAAAGTATAGGTGTGCATACCCTTCTAATGTCCCTATTATCTAGTTTAGGTTCCAAGGCACATGTTATACCTTTCTCTCTTCTAGTTAATTAGTCTTTTACATTTGCCAATTGATGGAGTGATAGAGTTCCTAGAGGTACTTATTAAGTAGTGGGCCCTCCTTGGTTAAGCTAGCACCGTCAATTAGGCCAGTTACACTAAATCTAAAGTGCTTTAAAGTCCACTTCACTGGTACATGCATAAAGTTTTAACAATTTCATATTTAGGGCAAGTGGGCAGCACCAATAAGATCAACTGGAAAAAGATCTATAGCTTATGTGCCAAGTAGCAGAGGTGCATTTTATCCCTATATAGATGATCATATAGCACCTATACTGAGCTAGCTAGAGCCCTAGCAAAGTAATAGCAATCGACAACATCATCACTGCTTTCTTAGTTTAGCTTAAGCTTGAGGAAAAATACATAGGGTAGCCACTCTAATAATAGTTTTTTTATTGATATAGAGACTACACTAGATATAGGACTTGCATGTTTAGATACTTGGGTTTCAACAAGATACTACTTATATATTGAGGAGAAGCTAACCAGTAAAGTGGGACACCAGTAGAAGGCATCAAAAGTGGGTGATACAATTGATGTTGAACTTTACCATATCTCTTGAGGGGCTCCTGGCTAACTTTATTTCTACTAGGACCTTTTAGCCTACTAGCCTTTATCAAGAAATAGAAAAAGCGAGTATAAGAGGTGTAAAGGAGGCATCCCATCATCAGAGCCTTCACATGACATTTCAACACTTCTATGATTATAGAGATACGTGAGATGATTTATATCACCTAGTTCTAGATAAATAAGTACTTCATAAAGCCAGCAAATGGATTGAGTGGACGATTATTTGTGCTGCTTGGATTTATATTATCGTTTTTGATAGCTATCCTCAGATCCTTAGGACTTTTTATTTTATCTTTTTAGTTCTATTATAATTTTTAGATACAAATCACCTTAGTGTTAAATGACTTCAAAATTTTGTGCTAATGTTTTATGTTTTATATTAATATAATTGGTTGTCTTTCTTTCCATATTCTTTCATATATATAATGCCTAAAAAATAAATTAAAATGATAATGATGATGAGGATGAATGAAAATGAATGCAAAAATAAAAGATCATGTAAGGGCTTCTAAAAAAACTTTTAGGACAAAGTTCACACACTTATGAATTTTCTTTCCGAATATTACACTACTTACACTATTTGTTGCCTTTCACAAAGGGCAACAATAAGTACTTGGCTAATTAGCATAGCAAATAGCTTATCCTATTGTATGAGAAAGTTGTAAGCTTTTCAAGATTACATAATGTCTAGAACTTACAAATTGCAGCATCGTGCCTGCCTTTTTTAAAATCTTTTTCATTAGTTACTCTACTACAATGAGGCAAGAACTTAGTTTTTAGCCTAACTAAGATGCTTTAATTATAGTAGTTAACTCAAGAAATACAAAACCATCTTTCTCAAAAAAAGATATTATAGATGCAATGTGACAACCTTTACTAGATTCCTAAAGAAACTCAATAAGCGATGCACTTCCCACTAGGTCATCCATCTTAAAATTGCTCTAGACCCGCATTTATTTAACACTTATAGATTATTTAATATCTGGATAGATCTTGCCTAGATTCTCATCTATCACTTACACTTTAATGTTCATGTTATATTTAACCTAAAAATCCATCTAATAGCCAACTACAGATTTTATAGAAGTTTAGGCAACACTATGGCTACCTTAGTGACATTCTGAAAATTCTAACCTATGAATAAGACTTTTAATAACCTCAATTACATCTCTTGTCACCCTCTAGACCCTTTTGGTCATTCATTATCATCAATCTTTAACAAACATTCAAACTTAACATAGGGCCTCAGGCCCAAAAACATTAAAATCAGATAGAAGTTAAACATTCAGCTAAAAGGCCCTATTTATACATCATAGATTTCACTTGTAATTATAGACACTAGTAATTCTTAAGCTACCTAAACCCATACCTATAGTATTTACATAAGTTCTTGCTAAAACCATTTAAAGCATAAAATCTTATACCTTTTAATGCCTTTTATTACAACAATGCATAAAACTTAAGGCTTGAATACTACCTACTATTACTGGTGCACCAAAACACTAGTACGCCGAGTATGAAACTTAGTGGTGAATTTGATATAATGAAAACATGTTAGTGCAAGCACATAGTTGGATTAGACATGCTATAGATACATGAATGCAACATATAATAGCCATGTCACAAAAATAATACTATTTTATTAGCTAGTCTTATAATTCAATTATTGACTCTTATGCCACTACTGTACTATCATTAATTTCAATGTTAATGTTAACTATTATCACGTGACATTCTTTTTTACTAGGCAAGCCTAACTAGATAGACTACACTTATAGACACTAGACTAAGAGGAAACTAAAATTGTGCAGTGGCCCTACATTCTAAACTTCGAGCTCTATACCAGCACTAGTACAATGGCCCATTTTATAAACCCTGATTGCTGTATCAACCTAGTATGATAGTAAGGGCTTAGATCTCTATAGTACTAGACAAATAAATATATCATCATATCACATTATCTACTTCATAATATAATGGACCATCTTATAGGCCCTAACCATTGCATCGGCCTAGTTTAATAAGCAAATAGTAATATCAATAACATACTGTAGTGGCCTATCTTATGGACCATGATCACTGCACTAGCTTGGTCTGATAAATAGATAAAGAGCATCATCATATCATAGTGTAGTGGCCCATCTTATAGACTCGACTGCTACACCAGCCTGGTCAGATAAATAGACAAATATCTAGCAACTGCTAATCTTTAGTTAACTGGTCAACCCATCCAGTAGGTGTCTAACTAATGGGTCAACTAATTTTTATTTATGTTAGTTTTTTTATTGATCATCATCTTAAATTATTTACAAATGATTAATACATAATTTTTATTTATTTCCCACAGCTCAATTTTATTTAGACAGTTATAGGCCATATTTTAACAGATAGTTAAAGGTTATTTTTTGTCATACTAGTTATAAGTCCATTCCATGCCAATATTTAAGCCATACAAACTTGCTTTCTATGACACATTCAATCTAATTACAATGACCAAAAATACAAACAAAAGAGGCCTCGTATTTCTATCAAAATCAAATACAATTCATATTTAGTTTATAGGTTATTGTTAGGCACATTTAGGACCTCATTTTGAGGTTACTTTTTACCATTCCTTCCATGCCATTTTATCACCATTTCATACCCCAAATCATAGGCACATTTTGTTACCTTTATATTTCATACATTATATCTTATTCATCCATATCTTTCATACACATTCCATACCATTTAGATATCATTCATTTTATGCTTAACATGTCATGCCATTCTTACATAACATACACTATGTCGCACATATATATCATATATGTTATACATGCCATACCTCTCAGCCAATGATTGTTTATGAGCACACACATGCACATTTCCACTTTTGATCACACATATATACATATATCGTCATTTTAGCATACACACATATGCACACATGACATACCATGCATGCCATGCCATGACACATCACACATATGCCTCGGCCTAACCTTATTCATGTACATACATATACTTTCTCACCAATTCCATTATACAAATCCATATCCATGCCCAACATGCCATTTCCCTTCAATTACACCACACATATATGCCATAGACATAATTTACATGCCAAGACACATCCACATACCTCTCGGCCAAAATGGGATTATAGACTTTCATCCCTTTTTCTCATTAATTCAAGATGCCAATCATTATTTTTATACATAATTAACATTAAACTAAGCATATATTGACAATTTTTACATAATACCTAAACAAAACACAACTTCCATACATAATTACATGATAACTCACATTCAAACTCAACATGGCATGCTTTTATTTAATCAAATTCACATACCTAGATTACTTTAGAAGCTTTTCTACACCTTAGGACCTTTAATTGCCTTGTTTAGCATCATCCTTTCTCAACTATACATACACCACATACTAACTTAGAAAAAATCCTAAAAAACATACAAGCATCCAATTAAAAATTTAAAAACATGGAATTGCTTAGAATTGAGGGGATAAATTGAAAGTAAAATAAAAAGGAAGAAAAAACACTTTACACATAAAATTGAATTTTCGAGCCACTATGTAAGTAACTCAATTTTTAGTGAATTTTTTAAATCTCCTTGGATGGCTATGGTGTCCCTAAGCTTTAAAGTTGAATTCCTACCTAATTAATGTGATTTTTGGTTAGAATTAATCTTAAATTAAAGTAAAAATTGAGGCTAAAAAGGATAGGAGTCATCTATTGGTGGGTGTGGGAGAAGAAGAAGTTAGGTGAGTGGGGGGTGACATGGTATGCTAGTGGACTTCCCACTTGGCCATGACTATTTATAGTGGGGCTGGGGTGGCTCAGTAGGTTACATGTGGCACTCGAGTGCCCTAAAAAATCTCAATTTTCAACTGCAATTTTGAGCAATTTTTAAAATTCATCTGGACCTCTAAAAATCATCATATTAGTTTGAAAAATCTTGGATTAGGCTCATTTATAGGTTCATAAAATTTCATGGTAAAATTCCAGCAAGTTGGTTAACTAATTTCTCATAAAATTAAAAAATTTCAAAAAAATTACCGAATGACCTTAGAAATTAAAATTCCATCACTAATGGTCTTAGTGGAATTTTTGACCTTTAGAGTCTAATATTTCTAGGTATTTCTAGGCACATCTTAGATTATTCCTAGCCCAAGTCCATCTAAGCTTACAGCCCACTAGATTATGGCCTAAAACAATATATTGGTTCTACTAAATTTTTAAATTAAGTTATTTTCATTATTTTCTAGCCCCTCAAGGTTTCATGATCAGTACATCCCTTTTTAAGCCTCATGAAGGTAACCCGACACTCCAAGCACACTTTTGAGCCTCGAAGGTACTGTTCACTGAGCCTCAGCTTATAGGTATAACATGCAATGACCAACTGTAGAGATTATGTATTTTTACCGGGGATGAGAGTGGTTAGTGGAGTGACCACCTGGCCTCTACACTAAAACCTCTAATCTTCTGTACCAGAAATATTTAGAATTTTAGATCTTATTTATGCCCCAATAATATGTTGTCCATGTATATTATAATTTTTATCAATCCCTTATCATTTAAGTATACATCATTCTTAATTTAAATTGTATCACCTTTGCATGTATGGAAAGTAAATTGCAATATTTAAAAGAATATGACAAATACATTGTACATCCAGAAAATGGGTCATTCATTAATTATTATTTGACCTGACAATTACCTATAATTGTATAGGAATTGGCGGTAATTTCCCAACTCCCATCTCTAGGAGATTGGTCTTTATTAAAATGCATTTTTCATGTGACTTTGGATTAAAGAAAA